>VDFB02000008.1:26704218-26736884 GCA_007258455.2 Sequoia sempervirens | reverse complement strand
GCTAACTATTTCACATGACCCTTAATCTTTTCTCATTGTCCTCAATAAGTTTAGACAAATACAAACATGACTTATAGATCTTTCCTCCTTCAGATAGTTCACTTTGAATATTCTTCACACAAGTAGCTAATAATTATTTGTCATTAGCAAGCATGCACTTTATCCTATTGAACCTTTTATCATCAAATTCCTTTTGTACCTTGTCCACATTTGACTTCTCAAGGGACTCAAAATGAGTACTTACAGAATTAATAAGCTTCTTCAGCTCACTAGAGGGAGAACCGGATGGATCCTTAACATGAGAAGGCATGGTTCTCTCCAGAATACCAGATGCAAGACTCAATAGCTCACTATCCTCAATGTGATACTTCAACAATTCTTCCCTAGCCTTCACCTGCGCAAATGATGCAACTTTCAATTTCTGAATCGGAGACAAAGTAGACAAATTAATAGGACCTTCACCCAATTCAAGGTCAAACTCTTCATGTTGCTCATCTAGAAATTTCTTCATTGCCTCTACAGTATCTCTTTCTTCCACAAGAACTTCCTTTACTTCAACCTTCTTTTCTTCAATCATTGTTTCTTCAACTACCGATTCTTCCTTGTCTTTTGGAATCTCAACTTCTTCAGCTGTCATAACTTTAGGAGCTTCAGTCTCCATAGGATATTTTATATCAAGCATTCCAATAGGAATCTAGGTGTCCTCAACTATATCTTTCTTTACTTCTTCATCTACCAGACCAGATGCAATATCTCCATCATGACTTTCTTCATAAACAACATTGATTTTGTTCTTTAACAAAACTTCCTTTAGAATTCTTTCAGTTTCTTTTGCTACCTCTTCAGTCCAACCAATCATAAGCTTGTTTACTCTTGTTTTGCTCTTGAAATCCTTCTTAGCTTCATTCAGGATTGTCTTCATTTCCTCAATAGACATCATTGGACATAAATCTGCAAGAATTCATTCTCTCATTTTCTCTTCTTTAGTTCTTGCACTTACTCTCCTCATTTCCAAAATTTCATGCAGTTCCTTACTCAACTGAGACATTATCTCAACAAAAGTCAAATTGAAAGTATTCAAATACTTTATTGTAACATCCTCAAGAACTTTTTGACCAACACTATCAAAGGTATCATACCATTCACATAGTGGCTTAAGATTACCATCCTTGATTATGCCTCTCTCAACTTCCTTTACAGACATGCCTAGTTTGTCAATTTCCATCTTCTTCTTTGCTTTTTCTTCTTCACTGGAGGGCTTGTCCTTAGAGATTGTTGTTTCCTTTGTTCCCATATGCTTTATTTCTCTTGCTTCTTCATTAGATTATATTTCCTCATCTTCTAAAACAGCTACATAGACTCTTATTATTTTTCCCTTCTTCCTCTTGTCGGATGCCTTGGCTTGAGCTTTCATATGAGTTGACTTCTTAGCAAGACCAGATAGGGGTGCAGAGCTCCTTGTTGATCCAGTTCGGGTAGAGGATGTTGTCAAACTAGCAGATTTAATTCTAGTAGATTTTTCTACTTCAACTTGTTCTCTCTTCCTTCTAGCTTCAGTCATAGCTTTTGCAGATATACCCATGCTCCCTACAAAGGCTTCAACTTCCTTCCTTACTCTCTAGACTATCATAGGTTTCTTCAACTACTCATGGACTTGCATATTCTTTTCTTCATAGGTTCCAAACCTCTCTTTAGTTGGATCCCAAGGCTTACTCAACAAATGTTATGCATATAGTTCCAAGATCTTTTCCTCAACTTCATAGCTCATTGGCATAATCCAAACCATTCTAGGATCTATAGCTTCCATCAAGCACTAATCAATGTCAACCATAAAAAAATAGTGTCCTTGTACTTCTCCACAATAGAAGTAGAAATTTTTTCTCTCACTTGCATCTCACTATGAAAACTCTTGAAATATCCCCAGATAATAGTTTTCCTTGTCTTACTATCACCAATGTTGTATAACATGTCTCTTATCTGAATAGCTATAGGTTTATCACTTTGCCAATGTACTTTTCCAACTCCCAAAACTTCATTCATGAAGTAAAAGAACACAGCAACAGATTACCATACTTAAAGGAATTCTTCTTATCTTTCTTGATCATACCAAGATTCTCGATAAGCTAACTTCAAAGTAACTCACACAGGTCATAATCTGCATTCTCCTTCACCATCTGATATGTTACATAAATAGTTGTACCGGATACAGAATTATCATGGATGGAATGATAAATCTTCTAACCAATGACCATCAAGGAAAATTCCACATCCACATCAATAATATCATCAATTTTCATAGCTCTTGTATCAAACACTAAACCAGTTGCATCAGTAACTATATGATTCTTCACGGACTTCAAGATCAGAAATCCACCAGAGGAATTTAAACTAGTAATAGTGCTTATGGATTCTTTTGTGATCTTAAAAGGTTGACTCAACCACATAAATTCAGCATGAACTTGGCTCAAAAAATACTAGACCCATTCGCTTTCATCAAACATGGGAAATTTTACCATTTGCATGAATTTCTTCTCCTCTAGGGTTTTGAATTCAAGTTTAACAAAGAAATCCTCTCCAACTATATGATTGGAATAAAAATTCAATAACTATGAGCTCCCTAACTTCTCAATATTTGCATGAATGTATGCCCTAATATTTTCAATATGTAATATGTTGTACAAAATGGACGAAAATGCACCTAAGGGCTCTGTCTCAACAAACTTGAAAGGATTCCATTTGATTTTTGGATGGGGTCTATCCTTGACATCAACTACCAATGGTGTAGCCATTTTCACAAATTCACAAATTCACAAGTTCACAAGTTGTCCCGATAAATACCTTTCGCTAGATTAGGGTTTGATCGCTAAATTTCCTTCACACCTGAATCTTCACCAGGTTTCACCAAATTTTACTTCAGAGCTCTCCAAACTTCTTCTCCTCAAAATGCAAAGTGATAAATGAAGAATACAAATAACCTTTTATCATTCACACACCTAACCTTTTGTCACAATAAATGTTTTTTCCCTAACTCATCCATACTCTGTGAAAGATAACTCTTTTGTGGACCTTCAAATCTACATAAATACTCTCTGCAACTGATTCAACAGCATCTATAGATCATCAATGCAATCACTACACTCATCCACATCACGATGTCAACTACTGACAATGGGTTTGAAGGATTTTCTTGACAGCCCCCTAGGCCAAAGGCCTTAATCTAATTCTTGAAGGAATTACAAGAAGTTGGTTCTGGTGTAGAATCATTTCCTACAATAGAGGGACTCTTCTTCACCCATATCTTCTTCATTTGCTTCCTGATCTCATCTATAGTTACTTTTCCTTTTCCATTTTCATCCTTCTGCATGTTTCTCCTTTGATTTACCAGACCCTTTCTGCTTCTGCAAAATATAGCAATGTGACCGAATTTATTGCAATTGTAGCCCACCACATTTATTTGTTTAGACCAGTTTTTCCATTGATTTTCTCTTGATCTACATTGGTTAGCAATATGGCCAAATCTATTGCATGTATAACATCTGACATCTCTATAAAAAAAATTCATCATATTTCTACATTCATTTGACTTATGAGCATACTTATTGCAATTAAAGCACTGACCTAAGAATGATAGACCACTTGAATTCATTCTACTTCTACATTGAACCGCCATATGACCAAATTTATTGCAAACAAAATAGTAACCATTGAATCTTTGAGCATTAGGTTCTCTTATCGGATACCTTCTAGCTTTGTTCATCTGATTTCCTTGCCTAAATCTCCTTTGTCTAGATCCGAAACTTTCTCCTTTCTCATATCCAAGACCTCGTTTGTCACCTTCAGTCCTCTGAATTTTAATCAGTTCATCAAGCTTGGCTGAGCTAATCTTGAACTTCTCCTTGAATTCATTTGCAGTATCAAGTTCATCTCTAAGATCAACAATATGCTTTTCAAGCTCTTCTTCATTATGTTTGGATTGTTCCAATTCAAGCTCCAACTGATTGAATACATATGTAATTCGGTTGCATTCTTCGGATTTCTCTTTCAAGGACTAAGCAAGATTCTCTTCATTCTTCTTTTTGTCTTCAATCTCTTTGGTCATCCTCATCATAATAAATTTCATCTCATGCTTTAGGACTGCATTATCTTTGGCAAACTTTTCACATTCTTCTATCTTTTCCTTCAGGGCTTGACTCAGTTGTTCATCTTCAATGTGTTTATTGTCTTCCTGCTTGATCTAATCATAGAGTTCCCTTCTCTTCTCCCTGGACTTATTGGTTTTATATTTCAATAATTGAATGAATTTTTTAGCATTCATGAGATTTTCTTGCAATTCCTGGACTTTAGATTTTGACTAATCAAGATCATCTAGGGCCACCAAAAGTTGTTGTTGAAGACTGCTTGAATCCATTGAATTTCTTTCCAAGTCTTCCCCAAGCTGTTAAACTTCTTTTGAGGAACTAGGCTCTGATACTGATTGTTGGAATCAAGGAACATTGAGAGGGGGGGTGAATCAGTGTTCTATAATTTTTAACTTTATTAATTCGATCTTCAAAGTACTAATAACATTCAACCAAAAGAAAGATGCATGAATATAAGACAAACAACCACAACACCATAACACAAGGATTTTTTATGTGGAAACCTTGTTAGGGGAAAAACCACGATGGAGGTCAATCCATAATATTATCTGAGTATACTCAAAATATGTTTACAAAATGGGAATGCACTTGCATTTAGGCACACTTCCTAGAGCTCACTACTCAAAAATAGAAAGGTCCACTACCTTACAATCAATGTCAAAAGACAAATAGATCGATGAACTATAAAATAGCATCTACAAATGCCTGATAATAGTTTCGGTTAAGCTTAAGGTCAAATTCTTTGACCTTCTCTCTGATTCTACTCTTTTGTTGTGTTATGCTTTAACTCACATCACAAATCCCTTATTGCACAAGTGAAACTATGCACAATCAACTCTCAAGCGCATCCCAGAGCCTAAGACGATACTCATATCTTTTCAAGCGGTGATCGTTTGCTTGGCGTAATCATTCCGGCCAGGATATTAATTGCCAATACATGCTAACGCAAGGTTAGAAGGCCAGTTGCAAGCTTAATTTCCAAGGAGATCAGGGCGTATCACCCGATCACCCAAATATAATGATGAAATCCGGCTGCCTCGGAATAGCAATCAGTTCATCTTGCACGAGTTGCCAGATTAACGGTACATGCTGAATTAAATGCAAAAGGCTTGCTTTCACCTACCACCTTGGAAAAAGTTGCTATTATTGCATGAAAAAGCTTAATATTTCAAAGTCTTTTTACAAACGCAAGGGAAGTGCAAAGTGTTTTGTCTGTCTATCTAGAGCAAGCATATTCGCAGGCCAGAAACTTACAAATTCTGCAGAGAAAGAAAAATGTCAAAATCTTCAACTCAGCCGATGCAGGAGGAGATTAGCAAGGAACTGTTCACGGCTATTCGTTCTTTGGCTGAGGTATATGTATACGAGGATGTAGCATATGCCACGCCTGGTATACCCGTGAAGACAAGAAGAGCCCACATGGAGGAGCTGGATAGACCCAAGGAATGGAGTAACCAGAAGAAGGTTAAAAAAAATGGGATAATATCTACGACCCAAAGCTTGCAAGGAACCCTAAATCCCTCAGAGAGGCAACTTGTGCAAGGTTATCAGTAGCAAAGGTAGACCAATCCATGGCAAGTAGAGTCTGGTATAGCGGTCTCCCACAATACATGGTCCCATTGGTGCACTATTGCCCGGAGGTGGTCAACACGGCTTTTTAGCGCTATAATCCAGATACCCACTACATTGAAGGTCGCAATTTAAGGGTTCATATCAGCCCAAAATCTATATGGCACATGTTATGTATCCCGGATCCAAGCAGAAGGAAGGAGACTATCGAGCCTTTTCGCCCAAGCAAGGGGGAGAAAATATGGAAGAAAATGAAAACCGGCTCCGATTTCTTGTTAGAGGAGACTAATAAGAAAGGTATCGCTTCCGCTAAGGCACCAAGTATCCCTTTATCATGTGGTTCATTCCGCGATGATCTCCAGGACGCCATGTCCATGCTGGCATTTGTTTGCGGTCGAGACTCTGATGAGAAGATCGAGGCGTTTCAGCTGGGCCCTGCAATACAGTTTCGCAAACAGCATGAACTCTTCTGGTATGATTTTGCTGAGTTCATGGTTGAAGAAATGATACATCAAATGGAGAATTATCAGGCGGAGAAGAAATTTAGATTTATTTCCTACCTGGTCCACATGTTCCTGCATCAGAATCTGGATTTCTTTGCCCGATTTATTCTGCTATCAATTTTTGATGAGCAGAATAAAAGAAAGCCGGTGTCTACATGGACACCTTTCCTTTCCGCAACATATGACTATTATGCATTCGCGGACTATTTCATAGCCCCAGTTTTGAATGATTTGATCGGAGAAGGTGATATTGTTTGGCTCACCCAGGAGCAGACTGGATTTATGCAAGGCTACACCCCTGCTTGTGACTGGTTCTTAGGCAAGGATTTCACAATCCTTCGAATGCGGGGCTTTACTGGCAAACCTTTCCTGCTCTCGGCTTGCATCACCGATAGAGTGCTCACGCTGGAAGTTTTCTGACAAGTGTGTGTCATTGATTTCATGTTCTGTAGCAGCGGAAGTGTCAAGAAGAAGGGATTCTTCACTTGTCCGAAGAGTTTTAAGTCGGTAACTCTAGTTAAAAAATAATCACACAAGCTGTTAGAGGAGAAGCTGGCACATCTAGAGTTGGTACTAATAAATGATAAGTGGGAGTACAACCCTTTCAATGACCTGCCAGAAACACATATGAAGGTTACCCATGTTCCCCGACCATACTGGGAGAAGTGGCTTAATCCACGGACGGGTAGAGAGGAAGATTTTGTTGAATTAGCGCAAATCCCTACGCCGAATACTAGGGGCCCATGGCACAAGTTCTACTTTCTAGTGGCTGTGGCCAAGGACAATCTTCTGATGGAGCACAGCATGTATAACAAGTTGAAAAGGGGCGAAGAATGGAGTGATGAAAAAATAAGAGCTTTCTGGAAATATTGCCAAGAAACAGCACAGTTGGATGCTCCTTATAATCAATTGAAGGACGACCAGGAATTTGACAGATGGTGGAATGAAGGCCACCCCAGCCCGATCTCTAGTGTTGATAGGAGCAAAGAAGGAGAGGGATCTGAGGGGCATGAAGAAGAAGCAGCGGTATCATCCTCTTCAGCGCAAGGGGGTGACGTCTCCGAACATGCCGCCTATGTGGCCACTAATCTACGCTTTAATTTATCAAGAGGCTCGCATACACGTACTTGGGCCGCTAAACCGGCCAGGCTAACGCCTCAGCAGAAGGATCTGATTGCCGAAGTTAGTGAGTGTCCGCTTGTGAAAAGGCAGCGCATGAAAAGTGTTATCGGAGGAGTTTTTCATGAACCCGCCGGAGGAGAAGTGCCCGCTCCTAGCCAAATGCCAGAGTTTGCAGGCGAGTCACGAACGATCCTGGAGCCACTGCCTACCATTCAGCAGGTACATTTCGCTCCTTCTTCTCTCGCATCTCATTCCTTTATATCCGCCCCTGCTCCGTTAACGACTCCTGTCATAAGTCCGAGCCCTCCACCTTCTGCTTCTGGTCCAGCTTATTCGATTGGATTTTCCCAGTATTCGCAGGCCCAACCGTTTATAATTACTCCTCCGAGTATGCTTACGCCTACTGCTGCCGCTCATAATTTCCTCACCTCACTTTCGGAAAATGTTCCCCCTGTCGGGCCTCATTCTTTTTCTGCTATGCTTACTGATCATTTTCCATTGCAACAAGCCAATACCCAGTCAGCAACTATCCTTCCCCGGCCAATGAGCCTTACGACTGAATCTTCGATTCAGCCGCTACAAATGCCTAGCCCTGCTGATAGTTCTCAGGCCAAGCTATGAAATGTGCCACACTTTTCTCCACAAACTGTCACTCTCCAGAAGAAGCAAATGCATGCGCCTATGAAAATTACCTATCCCTATGCCTTGCCTTCTGGTGTTCCTTTCGTAGGTGGGCTAGTATCATCACCAACCGAATTCATAGCACAAATAGATTGTGGAAAGGAAGCGTGCACAAATAGAATGAGGCAACGCAAGGCAAAGGATGACAATGCTCCCGCCGAGCCGAGAGTACAAGCTTCGTATGATGAGGCCCGGCAAGAATTAAAATTCGCAACCATGTACCCAAGGATAAGCAAGCCTCAGGGAGAAATGCAACCTGAAGATTATGAGATCTATGCTGTCGGACTTGACATGAAGATAGCCCAGCCACAAGATAAGGTCGAAATCATGGAGGAGACGCAACGGGTGGTCACTTCCGACTTCCTCAAAACTGGTCGCCAGTTAAAGAAGAAGGATGAGCAGCTCAGGGCAGCCAAGGAAAGGGTGAGCTTTCTAGAGACAAAGGATAAATCCTTAGAGGTAGATATCGCCCGAATGACTGAAAGAGCGCTGACAACAGAGAATGAGAGAAATAGGCTTCAGGGAGAAATTGCTGACCCAGGCTTAGTAAAAGAATTGCAAAGCCAGAACCAGGCGGCCCGACAGAGCCTACAGTCAAAGGAGGAAGAGCTTGAACGCATCCGCCTTGAGTATAGTCAGGGAATGGCACAAAAGGGTGAGGAGTTGGAGCGCCTACAAGAGCAGTATCAGCAAAAGGTACAAGAGAAAGAGGCCGAATTCAAAAGCCTGAAGGCTAAACTAGAAGAGGAGCTCCGAGAGACAAAGGCTTCTCTGGAGGAGCAATCGGCTAACCACTCCCGAGCTGAACAAAATTGGAATAAAGAAATGAGCAGCTATGCGGAGCAGTTAGCATCCGAGAAAAAGAAGGCAGAATTAGCCGAGGCCCTCATTTCAAGGGATGCAGAGATTTCTTTGCTTAAAACCTCTCTGTTACCTGCCCCTGCCCAACCTGATGTCATTCCGCTAGTTAGGCAATTGTACATTTCTCACTGGGAGAAAGTCAAGACCTTCTGCCTAACATTGCAGCCTACCCTCCGATTTATCGCCAAGGCATCAAGGCTAAATCAAGAGACCAACGACACAATGGAGTAGTTCCCACATTTCATCCTGGAGAAGGTTTCTAAGGCAAGGGACTTGCTCAATAAGCTATACTCAGTCTCGGATGAAATCCTTGCCGGGGCGGGTATCGAAGATCGGGACATTGCTGCTCAAACAGCAAATAAATTCATTCATTGTCACTCTGCCTTCCAATGCACTAAGGCAGCAGCGGCTTTTCTAGGCAAAGCACTTGATGGCATTCGGGGAAGTTTCTCTGAGCTAGGCAAGCTGGGGCTGCCGTCCCCGTTCCTCGAGGATGGTTCCATTGCGATAACCACACAGATCGCGGAGGTTATTGAGCAGAAGGAAAACGACCCGGAGGCATTCAGGGAGTTCGGCAGTTCCCCAACGACAGCCGACATTGAGACGATCATTTATCCACTCTCCCAGCTTCTTTTCCATATCCAAGCAGGCACCGGCCTACCTAAGGTGTTGCCTCACAAGGAAGCTATTGATCTCTGCGGGGCACAAGAAAATTTGCGTAGCATGGCTAAGCCGTCCGAAGGTGACTGGTCGCCCTTGTAGGCTGCTCTTTCCAAACTCTAACTCCATTCGCCCTATGGATAAAAGCTCTGGTCTGCGGAACCAGAGATTTTTTGGGTTCTACGTTCCTTGTCTGAAACGCCCCTGATAGTCACCAAAAGCTGTTAAAATAAATATTCAAATAGCTCCCTTCGGGTTCTTTTGTAAATGTTCGTGCACCGGCCTGTGCGTCGCCGAGTTTATTCAGTTTTCCGTCAAATTTTGATCTTCCCCTTTGCACATCCTCACTTCGCAGCTTCAGGTAGCGACTTCCTTTTCGGGTCCCGAAAGGCTGCGCTGGGCGTCCACGTGTCTCGCTGGTGGAGGATTATATTTCTTTTTTCCTTGAGGTCTCTTCAGGTTGCGAAAGCCTTCTGCGGGGGCCATCACTTCAAAGATTGTCAAAGGGACCCACGTCTTGCTATGTGGCGGCGTATCGCAAGTTTTTCATGCAGGGATGAAATAAGCAGCTGCAGGCTGCGAAATGCTTCTGCAGGCCTTCTTTTATTTTGGCGGGCCCTACCTTCTGCCAGGTGGCGGCCGTTCGCAGCCTTTTCAACGCAGTAAGGAGGTGAACACCGTGGGCTGCAAAATGCTGCCACGCGTCTTTCGCACCCGGTTTATGCAGCTTTCTCTCCATATCAAGAAGGACCTTGACCCCTTGAACACGTGTTGCTTCTTCGCAATCTCTCGGCAGCAGTAAGAGGAATTCTCATTCGAGCAGCGACGGGCTGCAACGTGCCTTACACTGATCATCGAAGCAGGTGATAGGTTGGCTGAAGGAAACTATGCTATTGGGTGCCGCTCTTCATGAATTCTAAAGCGGTGGATGACACTTGTAGCCTCGAGCTTGGCTGGGACCACTACCATCATTACAAAGGGTGCGCCTGCAACTGGATAACTAGATGTTGTGTTCTAACTCATTGCCATTATAACGGCATTGAGGAATCTTTTGATTCTGGCATCATTACAGGGGATTGGGAAATTTTTTCTGTTACGGCTCTCCAAAGCGGTGGGAATTGTCTCCCTGGTTATATATACTCTCTCAGCAATGAGAGAAAGGAGAGGAAGAATTTAAGAAAAAGGATACTAGTTTTAGCAAGAGACACTAGGCCTCTCTTATATGTTTTATTTGCAAGAAACTTTCAGATTGTGCCAACTGTTCGGCCTTTCTATTTTTCATGTATTGATTAAACTGTAAACTGTGATTTTTATTGTCTTAAGCATTTCATTTGACAAGACTTCTATATATTGAATACAAGCTTACTTATCTAAATCATGTCTAAATGACTCTTCTTAGTAGTAAGGGTGTATGCGATACTATTTTATGTCAATAAATGAATTGTTTATGCTATAGCTTTAAGTCTCCGACGCTTTGGAACGTGACAACACCATTCAGGCCCTTAAATCCATGATTTATCGTGCCCATCAGCAAATTTTGGCGCATCACCTTAGATTAGACTTTCCTTCATTGTATTCATTTCCTTTTCCCTTTCCAAAACCCATTATAGAAGAAGCCGGCTTCTTTAAAAATCTGGAGGTTACTCAGTTTGGCGCAAAGGGGTCCCCCTTGAACTGAGTTTCCCATAAGGCACTGTTACCTCGTCAATTTTTGGCATCAACAAGTACAAAGTTGCATGTGGTCAATGTGTCTAGTAGGGAAGATGCAAAGTTATTTGTTGAGTCACGACAGTAAGGTCTTGAAGAAATCAAGGAGTTACTGTTTAATAATGAGAATAATTTTGCCTTACCTACTAAAGTTGTGAGCTTACCTATGCTTCTGCCTCTAACACTGTCTAGGAAAGGCAATAAAAATAACAAGCACAGTAGTAAAAGTTGTTTGGAAAGCCCCCCTTCAGTCTCACCAGTTTTTTTAAATCAAATAGATGATATTGTCAAGAAACTGATGTTTACAAAAGATCATATTCATATATATATATATATATATATATATATATATATATATATATATATATATATATATATATATATATATATATATCAAGCACTTAGAAGAGGGATTTTTCTCTATCTCATCATTGAAATTAGTGGTTTTCTCTCAACAAAAGTTACTGAACAAAAGGACGTCGGATAAAGAAAATGTTGAAACTCTAACTATTGAGAAAGTTTAGAACCCTAATGCACTTTGCTTAAATCAAGGGGTTTTCCCTGATAAGTTGGAAGAACTTGTAGATAAACTCCTTTATTCAATAGGTTCATATTTATTTGATGAGATAGAAAAAGAGATATTAACTGAAGAGGGAGAATTTGTATCTTTGCAGGAAGACTAGTTTCAAGTGCATGTCATTCAGGAATTGCCTAAGCAAGATAATATGGAAATTGATGCATAATTGGTATCGAAATTTGACTATGCACAGACCTTATCATTAGCATAGACTCCATCTTATTAGGTATTAGTCAAAAATTCCCCAAGGAAAAGAGGCAGAAATTCTAAGGCTACTAAATTAAAGGAATAGATTGATGCAGGACTATAGGCTACTTTGGATGGGACCCTATCAGTAAGTAAAACGTCAAGAAGAGCATGTTGCTCTCCTCAACCATAATGAAGGTGGTGTCTTGGAATGTCATAGGCATTAATTCCTCTAACAAGCGGGCCCAAATCAAATGTCAATTAGATGTTTGTGGGGCAGATATTAAATTGTTACAAGAAACCAAAACATCACAAGAATCATTTGAGGCATCAATTATGAAATGGAAAAAATGGAAATCATTACATTTATTAACATAAGGGGATTCAGGTGGTTTAGTCACATTATGGAACCCAAAAACAATGTCTATTGAAGTGGTTAACAGGCGTAGTAATTGGTAGTTGATGAATGTTGTAAGTTTTTATCTCAGATTCAAGTTATTCAATGTATATGGTCCAACAACTACACATGAAAATAAGAGGTTATGGGAAGTATTAACAGTCGTCATTCAAGGTTTTGGTAATAAAAAGGTGATTTTGGTAGGAAATTTCAATGTGATAGTGTCTTTGCAAGAAAAATAAGGAGGTATATATGTGCCACAAAAAAAAATGGAATATTTCAGTTGTTTTATTTATGATAATGCACTGAAGGATATTTTTCCACTAATGGGTAAATTTACATGGACAAATCAAAGGAAATATTTTTAGTAAATTGAAAAACGTTTAGATAGGATTTTAGTATCATAGAACTAGATAATAGCATCATATGATTTGGTTTCAAAAATATTGCCACTTGTGAGCTCAGATCACTATGCAATTTCATTAGAGATAACAAGTTTAAATCCCACGATTGAGCACAAGCCTTCATTTAAGTTTGAGAAAATGTGGTTCAGACATCCACATTTTCTCCCACTTCTCTACCAATGGTGGGTTAGTGCACCCTATCAGAGAGGCACTAAAATGTTCCAATTTTATAAAAAGTTGTAGTATGTTAAAAATCAAATTAAAACATGGAATGTGCAAGTTTTTAAAAATATTTTTTTCCCAAAAAGAGGAAGTGGCAAAGGAGTTAGAAAATGTTCATGATCACATAATTCAGCATGTTTTGGATTTAGAAACATATGAAAAATAGAAGAATTTACAATTATAGTGGGAGGAATTAGGTAAGAGAGAAGAAATTTATTGGAATAAAAAATCTAGGGAATTATGGTTAAAGGAAGGGGACCGTAACAAAAATTATTTCCATGCATCTTCCCAAATCAAAAGAGTTGCACAAACAGTGTTTTCAATTCAAGATATCATAACAGGAAATTGGATTACAAATGCAAAGGAGATTCAAGAAGGGGTAATTTTTTAAAAAAAACTCATAGCCCCGCCTAGGAAGGGGCCAACACAGGTAACTCAAGATGAGCATGTGTTGCTAGAAAAAATTCTAAATATCATTTCTCATTAAGATAATGAGGGGTTGATGAAGCCATCTGCCTTAGAAGAAGTAAGGAGGGTAGTTTTTTCCCTTTCTTTGGATAAGGCCCCAGGATCGGATGGCTTCACAACTCTATTCTTTTAGAAATGTTGGGATGTGTTGGGTTTTGATTTTTTGCTAGCTCTAGAAGAGTCACCAAAAAATGGTACAATGTTGAAGAACTCTAATGTGACAAATATTGCAATTTTTCCAAAAGCAAAGGAGCCAAAGACTTTTGTAGAATTTAGACCCATCTCATTGTGCAATACAATTTATAAAATTTTCATAAAGGAAATATATTTAAGGCTAAAACAACTCATCCCTAAAGTCATTTCATAAGAACAAGGGGGTTTTCTCCCTAGTAGAGAAATAGTCGAGGCTGCATTGGTTGTGCATGAAGTACTTCATTCTGAACCGTTGATTTTTGGCACTCTAGGACTTCTCTTTCTCTTCTAGTGTTTCATACCTAAAAGAAGAGAGTTAGGGCCAAAAATGCTAAGGGTTCATTCAAATTATGTTATTTGTAATGTTTTCTAAGCTAAACGAAGTAAATTAAATGCAATTAAGTGATTTAAATGAATGATTATGAATGCAAAACTAAGATCTATGCTATGTTTGAAAACATAATGTTGTTTGCAAAAAGCTTGAAAGAATGAACAAAAATGCAAATTAAACTAAATGGAAGGTTGTTTCTCAGAATGAGTGCACCTGGAAAACTAGAGAAGACTAGAAAACAATTTGGAAAACTGATGAAACTTGAATTTTAGCTGACTGGGACTTATTCGCCACCTTGGGCGAATCAGCCCTAGGTCAGGAATTTTCTATACAGAAATTGTTTTCTGACAGTCAGGAACTTGGATCTACATCTGAATCAAATTTTCACCTCAGGAGGGACACATTCACCATGCATGGAAAATTAGTCCACTTTCAGAATTCTACAACTTCAAGATTATGTTCTGCACTTTGACACATGTATAGCAATTTCAGACAAAAACCCGATTTGAGATCTCAGAAAATTCCTACAAAATAGCTTAAAAGTGATTGTCTAATGGGGGGTGTTCCTTGGTCAAACTCCTAGTTGGGTAATTAAACCTTGAATAGAAAAAAATCTGCATAAACCCTAGCCTTAGATGTGTTAAAGGCTAGGAAAAATTGAGATGTGACAAAGATCCTATTCTATTGCTCTAGAATAAGACATGCAAGAATGATTTATATGATGCAAGATCTCAACCCTAGAAACCTTACAACACATGAAAAATAGGAATGAAATAACATGCAAATAATAAACAAACAAAATGCAAACCTTAATTTGAAGATAGAGTGAAAATGGAAGATGGAATCAATAGGAAACCAAGTCCTTAGGTGTGATTTGGTGACCAATTGCACCTCTTCAACCTAGATTTCTTCATGATTCACCATAGGCATCCATCATCAACCCTTTGCAATGTTGGACCTTGACAAGAGAAGTGAGCTTCAAGACCTACAAAAACCCTAGTTTGTTGCCCTAAAACTTCAACTTTTGCTAATGAAACTTGTTGTGGAAGACTTAACTTTATGAATTGCTCTTGAGGAATGATAAAAAGATGTGAGAAATGACTTGAAATGAGTATTTATAAGCAACAACATCTTATTTTCTTGTTATTTAGACCTAAGAGGTCGACATTCACTGGAAATAAAAGTTAAATTGATCAAATTCTTGCTTAAATTTGAATTTTCCCTCAAAGGGGACTCATTCGCCACCCTTGGCGAATGGGTCCCACCAGAGGGGACTCAAGGTGGTGAATGGGTCCCACTACTATTGTTTGAAGGTGGGTTTCTAGGGTATGATATAATTAAATGTTGTTTGTCGGGTTTTATGTGATTTCTCAGGTAAAATGGGCCTCTAGATAAAAAATAATGGGTCTAAGGGGCCTATAAATGTTGTTTTGAAGGGGAAATGATGTGAAGGGACTCAAAAGTGAGTCCAATTATGTGTGAAATTATCTCTTTTCTCAAGAGGGTCCAATTTTCTACGGTACATTTAGCCCCCACTTTAGCACCCATGTGACTCTATGTGCATATGTAAGCTAAAGGACTCTAAACGATGCACTTTACTACATAAAAGGATACTCATTCAAAAATATGGGAGAATGAAGCCCCCAGTGTAGTTATCTGCACAACCACAACATTAGGAACTGTATTTTGCAACACACATTTGTTAATTTCCCAAAAATCCTTTTATCTAACTTGTAGGAATCCAATTCGAGGGTAGATGTATGCCCCCCTTGATTCCGCTTGATTTACGGAGGTTGAATCAAGGTAGCAATCTAGCCACATCGAACAAGAAATATCATATTGTAGGGAATTTCCAAGTACCATGCCACATAACAATAGATGGATGATGATTTCAAGTGTGGAATCACAATTCCAATGCATCAAATGGCATCGAAAACAGGTTACCCTAGCTCCCATTATGTTGATTTGAAGAATGTCTACGTTATGAGTTCTTGAAAAGATGATAACCTTATGTTAATGTGTAAAAGTGAAAAGAGATGAAAAGTGATTAAAAGGAGGAGAATAAAGTAACTTTTCACTTACTATTCATTTTACCTTCGTGTAGCTTGAGAGTGACAAGTAAGAGAAGAACATGTCAAGCAGACGAGATTACACACCTTTGCGGTTGGATGATCTTCGTGAGCAGGTGGCATGCAGCGAGTTGTATCATGAGGTGAGTCAATTCTACAACTTTTCCCTTGTGATTTTGTAATTTTTTAATAATTTTAATGCATAGATAGGTTAATTTAGGGTTCTTGGAAAAAAGTTCGCAAAGTGTCCCCTTTTTTGCAAAGTGTCCCATTTGTTCGCAAAGCGTCCCATTTGTTCGCAAAGTGTCCCATTTCTTCGCAAAGTGTCTCGTTTCTTTGCGAAGTGTCTCGTTTCTTCGTGAAATGTCCTAAAAGGGTTCTAAAATGTCTAGGGCCATTATAAAATCACACTAGATGAACTTCAACACACTTGCATGATAAAAAATTTGAGAATTGAAGATATTAGATGAAATTTAGAGTATTTTGTGATGATTTTGATAGGTTCCCACTCGGTCGCGATAGTGGCTAGGGGGAAGAAAGCTCACATTTCTGAGGGATCATGTGCCAACGCTATCAGTAGCAAAGGTAGAGCATTTACAGTCAGTGGGTATCTATTGGGCATATCTTATGCCACCTATGAGATATCATGATGTCATGTTGATGGCTCTGTGCGAGCATTGGGATGTTGATACTTGTACTTTTCATCTTCCCACCAGGGAAATGACTATCACTCTCAAGGATGTACACCACATTCTCTGAGATCCCATTCGGGGAGAGCGGATATATTTCTGGGGGGATCGGTCATTCCAGGAGAAGAAGAGAGATATGTAGTATTGTTTATGTGGACCTATACATGATGAGAGGGTTAGAACGCGGATTGAGCTTCCCATGTTGTATTCATGAGCTCCTATGGTCAGACGGATTATGATGCATACAGTGGCACTGGTTCTCAATCCATATGGACAAGCGGCACACTTGGATGGAGGACTAGTACACTTGATACAAGGGATGTATGAGCAAATGACAATCTATACTTGGGGTTGTTTCATTTTAGCACACTTGTATTATGATCTTGGCATATTTTTATTTTGAGAGATCGACAGTATGGTCCATTGTACGCTTCTACAAGTATGGTGCCTTGAGCATATCACATGTACCAGGCATGTTGGATACCCTTGTACTATAGTTGCAGGATATCTACGAGCATTCGATTATCCTTTGTGACGCTTGTGGTAGTATGGGGATTTACACTTTTGGAGGGTGAGATTTGACCGGCTGGAGGAGGAAGAGATCCTTTGGAGACCTTATCTACTCACTTTACAATGGCCAGATCCCACATGACAGTTACGGAGGATGCAGATGGATAGGTATCTAGTAGAGAGGCATGACTATGTTGTTCGACCTTTCTATTACGGGCGAGTCATGTGACAGTTTGGATAGGTGCAGACACCACTAAGGGCATGCCCCTTCATTAGACGATCAGTGTGGAGTTCCCAAAGGCCAGGTGATACTATTTGCCTAACTATAGATCATGTTTGTGAGAGTGATTCCATAATTTAGATCACAACTAGCCACCAGCATCCAACACTGAAGATATCGGTAGCACAGATGAGCATGAGTAGTGGTCATATGCACGACCAGCTCCTATGTTCCCCATGGATTTCCCTATAGGTGATGTGGGACCAGCACCAGATGAGGGTGATGAGCCAGAGGATAGAGCAGAGGAGGTACGGTATAGGCCAGCAGATATTTTTACAGATGTGATCAATGAGGAGTACCAGTCTGAGATCACTCTTTATTATGATGACCAAGATGGAGGAGAGGATCATGAGGAGGAGGATTATGAGGATGATGAGTTTTACGAGGAGGAGCCACCCTTGAGAGGGAGTGATGAGGTAGCTATTGAGGATCGGTATGAGCATGGAGAGTCCTCACATACTTACAAGACTAGATCATGAGTAGTAGCTACAACAAACATTAGCACCTAGAGTTAGAGAGAGGCTATCACATCCTCGATTCTCCCCAAAGAGGATGAGGTTGATATTCCTTATCCGTCTAGAGAAATAGGTGATGATATTTAATTTTACGCATGTCCTTTAGTGATTTATGATTTATATGTGTATATATATATCATGATGATGTCTTACTGATTGTGTACATTGTCTATCTTGCAGGAGCAACGAGATACTGGCAAGAGTTCTATAGTCAGGCTACCACAGAGATAGTGTTTGAATTCATCGACTAGGAGGAGATGGATCCTAACTACGTGCCCCCACCAATTGTGGAGGAAGATCTAGAGTCACTCATACCTTTCGTGAGGCTATGGGCAGCATATGAGAGCATGAGGAGACAACTCCTCTGAGCTGAGAGTGCACTACAGTAGCACAGACCTCAAGAGAGGTGGAGAGACTACATGCAGAGCTGGCACAGACACGAGTGGAGAGGGATCGGATGGCAGAGGAGAAGCTTGTAGTTGTTGGTTGAGTATAGGGTCTAGAGTATACATTGAGACTCGACAGGTCACGATCATGGTCACACATGGCTGTCTCACGATGACCAGGGACTAGATCATGAGCACCAGATCCTAAGGGGTCTAGCTCTCACAAACCACTATGACTTTGTATATGATATTGAGATGTATATACAACTTTGATATATATATATATATATGTATATATACATGCGCATTTGATGTTATGATGATGTATCTCTTTTATCTAAATGTTAAATGCTATGTGATTAATTAAATGACTTATGGTAAAAGTATTTAATTAATGGCTACATGATTTAACAGGATGAATGTGATCTAATGTAAAACATATTTCAGTTTTAGCATAGATACAACATTGATAG
Source organism: Sequoia sempervirens (assembly GCA_007258455.2). Lineage (NCBI taxonomy): Eukaryota > Viridiplantae > Streptophyta > Pinopsida > Cupressales > Cupressaceae > Sequoia > Sequoia sempervirens. Next base: position 26,717,943 of record VDFB02000008.1, on the reverse strand, counting down.
TGAGAAAAGAATATGTTAAATTAAATACACGGATAAGGATCTAATTTAACACAAGAAATGTGAATAGTATGAAGCCTAAAGAAATTATAAAATGAACTTAAATAATTACCTTAGTGTTTAGGAAAAACACAAAATTAGTTGTCAAGAACGAAGCAATGTGAGTTATTTAGCATAACATCAAATAACTTTAAACAACACTATTGTATCAATCATACTATTCAAAGGGACCAGAGATAATACTGACACAAATGCATGGAATTTATGGGTTTGTTAAGGGGTGTTTCATCAAGTTGTGTTAAGAGATAAGCACCAGACCCATAATTGTTATCAACTATGTAAGGTCCCAACCAATTAGAACTAAACTATCTTTATCTTCATTATCACCACTAGCAATGCGTTGATTATCAATAAGAACAAAATATCCCTTACAAAATGACCGATGGATGACATGAATGTTATGCTTGCATTGTAATTGTTTGATGTGGGCTTGGAGATGTTTGAGAGCGTTAATGTGTTGTTCATCGAGCATCTCGAGTTGATGTAATTGTTGATCTTTATAAGTGTCATCGTCAATAAGATGTTGGAGAGCAACTCGCAAAGTAGGAATTTCTAACTCCAAGGGCATAATCACATAAGTTCCATAAACAAGGCTATAAGGGGTATTTCTTATGGATGATCGGACATTAGTTCTATAAGCCTTAAGTGCATAAGATAGTTGTGTATGCCAGTCTTTATGATGCTTGGTGACAATTTTCTTGAGGATTTGCTCGAGAAGCTTATTAGTATTTTCAGCTTGTCCATTGGATTGTGGATAATACGGTGTAGAAAATAAATGTTGAATGTTGAAAGTTTCAAGAAATTTCTAAACTTCGTTATTCTTAAATTGAGTTCCATTGTATAAAACGATTGCAAAAGGGAGTCCAAAGCAAGCAATTATGTGATCCAAGATGAAATGAAAAATTGCTTTAGCAGTTGTAGAACGGAGGGGAATGGCTTCCACCTATTTCGTGAAATAGTCTGTTTCAGTTATGATAAATGTATGTCCAGTAGAAGAAGGCGGTGAAATTTTTCCAATAAGATCCAACCCCCATACTGAAAACAGCCAAATGGAAACATTGGCATGGAGCTCAACAGCAGGAGTGTGAATCAAATTGCTATGCTCTTGGCATTTGTGACATATTTTAACATAGGTGAAGCAATCCTTCTCAATATTTCTCCAATAATAACCCATAAGAATAAGTTTTTGCACTAACGAATGACCTCCACAGGCACCAGCATGAGCCTATTCAAGCGCTAAAGGAATTTCAGAATCTTTAAGACATCGTAATAGGAGACCATTGAAAAATCTTCTATAAAATGCATTTGCAAGGATTACATATTTAACCGCAATTTTACGTAAATGTTTTTGAGTATTCATTGTGGAAGGTTCAGGAATGGTATTGTCTTTCAAGTAGTTGTATATTGTATCATATGATTCACACAAAGCATCTTGAGTTATCACCAAATTTTTTTCTAACAAAGTATTGATCAAAATTTTCATGATGGGATGGATAACGACAGTGAAGTCTATGGAAGGACCGAGGGGGGATATGAGAGAAGTTGCACTCGCCATGGCATTCACATGTCAATTATCTTTGTGTGGGATGTTATCAATGGTGAATGATTCAAATTTGTCTAATAGTCTCATTATAAGATCCTTGTATTTTAATAATTTGTCATGTTTAGTTTGATATGTACCATTGATTTTTTTGATGACCAATTGTGAATCACCAAAGATCTTGATATGTTTAGCGTTTAGAGATAAAGAAGCTTGCAAACCTGCGATCAATGCCTCATACTCAACTCTATTATTTGTGCATAGGAAATTTAATCAATAGGATAATGGAATAGGTTTGTCGTCGGGTGGAATTAGTACCACTCTAGCACCGAGACTTTTTCAACACTTCAATCCATCAAAAAATAACTCCCATGGTTTAATGTCAGCGGTTAAGATATGATCATCAGGAAAGGAATTAGGAATAGGTAAAGCAAAAGGAGAAGGAGTAGCAGCTAAGTGATCGGTTAAGGCTTGGCCTTTGATTTCTTTTTGTGAAACAAATTTAAGGTCAAACTCAGTTAACAATATCACCCACTTAGTTAAGTGTCCAGAGAGATCAGTTTTGTTGAAAAGATATTTAAGAGGGTCAAATTTTGTGATGACTTGTATTTCAGCATTTAGTAAATAATGTCACAACTTACTAGTAGTGAATAAAAGAGCCAAACATTGTTTTTCAATTGGGGAATAGCACGTTTTATAATCAATTAAGGTTTGGCTAATGTAATAAATAGGGTTTTCTTTACCATGATCATCGTGTTGAGCCAACAATGCTGCAAGAGCATGTGAAAATGTGGTGATGTACAAGATAAACGCTCTATGTGGCATAGTAGGCTATAAAATAGGTGGAGTGGCTAGGTATTCCTTGAGACTCTCAAAATATTGTTTACAATCCTCATCCCAATCAAAAGGGATGCCCTTTTTAAGGAGATGTGTGAAAGGTAATGTGTGATCAGCTAAAGATGCAAAAAAATGTTAGATAGCTTGAATTCGACCTTGTAACGTTCACAACTAAGAAATATTCCTAGGAGGTGGCATGTTAATGATTGCATCTATTTTCTTTGTGTCCACCTCAATGCCTCTATGAGATATGACAAATCCCAAAATTTTACTACTATCTACGCCAAAGACACTTTTTTGGATTCAAGCACATATTGTATTGTTGTATTCGTTCGAATATTTTGTGAAGGATGTTTACATTGTCTTGTCATGTTAAAAATTTAGTGAGGATATCATCAACATAATCTTCCAAAAATTTGTGAATGTAATCTTTAAACATTAATGTAATTGCACATTGATAAGTTGCGTTGGCATTCATTAGACTGAAGGGCATCACAACCCAACAAAATGTTCCCCAAATAGTTGTAAAGGCAATTTTATATTGATCTTGAGGGTTAATAAGGATTTGATTATAACCAGAAAATCCATCCATGAATGACAACAAAGCATGTCTAGTAGTTGAATCTGCGATCATGTATATATTAGGAAACAGAAAATCATCTTTCAACGAGGCTTTATTCAAGTCTCAAAAATCTATGCATATCCTTATACGATTATTGGGTTTTGCAACTGCGACAATATTTGAGATCCAAGTAGAATACTCAATAGGTCTAATAAAGCATGCATCAAGGAGTTTTTTGAGCTCCTCTTTAACATGCAAGGCTATGTTAGGATGCATTTTTCTGATCTTTTGACGAACAGGTTTAGCATTTGCAGCAAGGACAATGTTATGCATCACAATTTTGGGGTCAATTCCTGGCATATCATAATATTTCCAAGCAAATATTTTAGGAAAATCATGAAGTAAAGTGGTAGTATCTTCTTGTTATTCATCATCAAGGCACTTCCCAATCTTAATAACTTTATCTTTATCATTAATTTCCATTAGCACATCAATTGTATCTCCTAAAGGGAGTGTGTTGGATCTAGGACTTTCAGATTCAGAAAATTCTTCAGTGATCTCACTGGCTTCTTGCTCTGTAATGTTCATGGCATGAGTAATGTTTTTCATGTAAGTAAGCGAGGATGGGTTATCATAAATGCCTAACATTTGTTTCAAAGCCTCATCGCTATCAGCATACTTCCATGAAGGTGGTAAGGTTATATTGAGCAAATTAGGATGTTTGATTGTGATTTTTTGTTGTGGTTGACATGTTATAACGTTAATGTTCAAAGATGGTCGTTGAGTAGCTTTGGTCATTTTAGAAAAAGAATATCCCAATCCAGTTTTCATCTCTTGCATATTAGGTTCAATAGGGACATGAATACCTTGCTGATTCTTTCCACACCCTTTTCTATTATAGCCTAATTTTTTTACAAATTTATAGCATTTTCCATAAATTCTTTCCATTTTGTGTGGAGTAGGCGGGGATGTATAATATATCTCATCAAAATTTGTTGTGTATGTTGCATTGTCATCCAAATTATAGGAGATAGATGTTTCAGAAGATTTTTCAGAATTTTGAGTGGACATGATTGTTGGTTGATCTTGTTTCCCATCTTTCTTTTGCGTGAGTATTTATTTTCCCATAAATAAGGGTGTGAATTCTAAGGATCCCCAATCATCACCAAATAATTTAGATGTCAATTCCATATCATTTTTCTCAATTTAAAGAGGGTCTATGTTAGATGTTGGAATTAATATTTTCAAAGGACTTGTAACCCATTTTTCAAGATGCAAGCAACTTTCAAGCTCGAGGTCTATTTCAACTTGATAGATGTGATTGTTACAGACATATTTCATGATACGATGAAGGGTTGAAGGCACTGCATTCATCTCATGAATCCATGGTCGGCCTAAAAGAAGATTATATGAAAGATCATAAGGCATGATATGGATAGGAGTCTGCAAAGTAGCCACCCCAACAGTAATATGTAAAGTAATTATCCCAAGCAATTGCTTTGTTGCATTATCAAATCCTTGAATAGAGACAGAATTAGGTATTATTTGTGACCTGTCAACATCTAATTGACCAAGGAGACTCACACTACACACATTAAGGGCAGAACCATTATCTATGAGTTTGTGTTTGATACCTATGAGATTGAATCAAGAAATTATCATAAAGGCATCATGTTGTTTACACAACTCCAAAGGAGGGAGCTCATGTTGATGGAAGGTAATGTCAAGATTCTTTTTTTGTATGAGTTGCCACATCATTCAGAGTGTACCAAGAGGAATTTTGATTTGTTTTAGAATAGTTTGAAGAATGTTGTGATAATTTGGTGAGTTTTGAAGCAAATACCAAAGGGAAATTTTGGCAAGAGTATTCTTTAATTGTTCAACAAGATCATACTCTTTTGTCTGTGGGCTATAGCAAGGAGCACTAGGTGGATTAGGTAAGGATAAAGAGGGTGGGGTTGGTTGTGGCAGTTGTTATTTTAGGTGTTATATGTATGAGCAATAGTATCATTACTAGATTGTTGTGATACATTGGTTTTAGGTGGGTAAAGGGTGTACCGGGGTCAGTTAGAGGGGTGAAGTTTATGTGAGGGTGGGTAAAGGATAATTTTAGGCTGAATTACATCATCCTTGATTTTAGAGGTCTCACAAAAAACCAAAGCAAATGAGTTGGGTGAGATGAAGTCTTGAAGAGACTCATCTATCAAATGTGAATCATCACGACTAAAAGGTTTGAAGGGTGAATTATCGTCAACTGGTTTAAGATGTTCAAGAGAAGCATTAGAGGTTGTAATGTGCGGTATCATGAGTTGGTCACCAAAAACCTTAGTGGATGGCTTATGCGAGATGAATTCTTAGAGGGATTCATCTAACAATTCAAAGTCATCACAAGAAAAAGGTTTGAGGGGGACTTTATCATTACGGGGTTTAGGATTCTCATAGAAAGCATTAGAGGATGAAGTGAGTAAGAGGAAGTCCTAAAGAACCTCATCTAACTTGTCAACATCATCACTACTAAGAGGCTTGGATGAGATGTTGTTTCTAATTTGAATCATGTGTTTGAAGGGATTGTTTGATGTTTCATTTTATGTGTCTTTATGTATCGATGAATCTGATCTAAAAGAACTAGGAATGAAAATAGAAAAGGAAATTTTCAAAGATCTAAAACTATCCATGAATGTCATGAAAGAAGTGAAATTTATGCTAAGAAAATAGAAACAACTGAACTGTAACATAAAGATAATTACAAAAAATAGAAAGATGCAATGCAGGAGACTAAAATCTGGAAATGTTGATGCAGAACTGTAGAGGGACTAATTCGCCCTAGGAGGCGAATGAGTCCCAAGAGATTATTTTTTTAAGATTTTTCTTATTTTTTTGTGTTTTCTATAGATTTTCAAGTTTGTACAATGCAAATGATAATGCAAAGAGTTATAATGATTATACGAAATGTAAAGACGGAATCTAAAGAATGCTTTCACTAATGCAATGCTTAAGAAATAGAAAGATGCAAAACAATGCAAAATGATGAAGTAATGAATACCTAAGATGTAAATAGAAATGTAAATTAGAATTATGTTATGTTCAAAAGTCAGGTTCACCAAAATGAACCATTAATTTTTGGCTCTCTAGGACTTCTCTTACTCTTCTAGTGTTTTTACCTAAAAGGAGAGAGTTAGGGAAACAAATGCTAAGGGTTCATTCAAATTATGTTATGTGTAATGTTGTCTAAGCTAAATGAAGTAAATTAAATTCAATTAAGTGATTTAAATGAATGATTATGAATGCAAAACTAAGATCTATGTTATGTTTGAAAACATAATGTTTTTTCTAAAAAGCTTGAAAGAATGAACAAAAATGCAAATTAAACTAAACGGAAGGTTGTTTCTCAGAATGAGTGCACTTGGAAAACTAGAGAAGACTAGAAAACAATTTGGAAAACTGATGAAACTTGAATTTTAGCTGACTAGGACTCATTTGCCACCTTGGACGAATCAGTCCTAGGTCAGGAATTTTTTGCACATAAGTTGTTTTCTGACAGTCAGGAACTTGGATCTGCATCTGACTCAAATCTGCACCTCAAGAGGGACTCATTCACCATGCATGGTGAATCAGCCCACTTTCATATTTCTGCAACTTCAAGATTATGTTCTACACTTTGACACATGTACAACAATTTATGATGGAAACCCAATTCGGGATCTCAGAAAATTCCTACAAAATAGCTTAAAAGTGTTTGACTAATGGGGGGTTTTCCTTGTTCAAACCCCTAGTTGGGTAATTAAACCTTGAATAGAGAAAAATTTGCATAAACCCTTGCCTTAGATGTGTTAAAGACTAGGAAAAGTTGAGATGTGACAAAGATCCTATTCTATTGCTCTAGAATAAGACATGCAAGAATGATTTATATGATGCAAGATCTCAACCTAGAAACCTTACAACACATGAAAAATAGGAACGAAATGACATGCAAATAATAAACAAACAAAATGCAAACTTTAATCTGAAGATAGAGTGAAAATGGAAAATGGAATCAATAGGAAACCAAGTCCTTAGGTGTGATTTGGTGGCTAGTTGTACCTCTTCACCATAGATTTCTTCATGACTCACCATAGGCATCCATCATCAACCCTTTGCAATGTTAGATCTTGACAAGAGAACTAAGCTTCAAGACCTACAAAAACCCTAGTTTCTTGCCCTAAAACTTCAACTTTTGCTAATGAAACTTGTTGTGGAAGACTTAACTTTATGAATTTCTCTTGAGGAATGATAAAAAGATAAGAAAAGATGATAAAAAGATGTGTGAAATGACTTGAAATGAGTATTTACAAGCAAAACCACCTTATTTTCCCATTATTTTGACCTAAGAGGCCGACATTCACCGGAAATAAAAGTTAAATTGATCAAATTCCCACTTAAATTTGAATTTTCCCTCAAAGGGGACCCATTTTCTACCCTTGAAAAATGGGTCCACCAAAGGGGACTCATTCACCCAAGGTGGAAAATGGGTCCCATTACTGTTGTTTGAAGGTGGGTTTTCAGGGTTGTCGAGTTTTATGTGATTTCTCAGGTAAAATGGGCATCTAGATCAAAAATAATAGATCTAAGGGGGTATATATGTTGTTTTGAAGGGGAAATGATGTGAAGGGACTCAAAAGTGGGTCCAATTATGTGTGAAATTCTCTTTTCTCAAGAGGGTCCAATTTTCTACGACACATTCTATTAGCACTAATCACCTATCATCCTTCATTGTAAAACTTAATATGATGAAAGCATATGGTAGTGTTGATTGGAGATTTTTAATGAAAGCACTAGCCAAATTTGGTTTTTGTAGAAAATTGTGTAAATAGATATTATCTTGTTTATTAGGGGCCGAGTTCTCAGTTCTAATAAATGGGGCACCTTCAAGCATTTTCAGTGCTATGTAGGGGGTAAGGCAAGGGGATCCTCTATCCCCTTTCCTTTTCATTATTATGGCAAAGGAATTGAGCGGGCTAATAAAGGAGAGACATAGTTTGGGTTAGTGGTAAGGTGTAAATATTCCTCATACATACATCTCAGTTACACATACTCTCTTTGTAGATGATACTTTGTTATATGGGAAGGAAAATCTTGAAAAAGCTAAAGAAATAAAATGGGTTCTAGACATGTATTCCTTGGTGTCAAGGAAGAAGATAAATGTGCAAAAGTATAAGATATATGTCTTTAATTCTAAGGTAGCTATTAGAAGGAAGATTGTTCAAGTTTTAGGTTTTCAGGTGGCAAAACTTCCATGCACATACTTGGGAATCCCATCTTTATGGGAACAAATAAGACATCTTATTGGTTGAAGGTCATAGAAAGGATTAAGTCCAAAAATTTTGCATGGAAAGCTCAATGGTTGTCATTATCAAGCTACATTTTTTAATTAAGAATATTTTAGCAACAATTCCAAACTATTTTATAGCAGTCCTTAAGGCCCCAAAATCAGTTGTTGATCAGATTGAGAAAATTATTAGGGAATTTTTATGGAAAGGGAATATGAATGAGGGGAAAAAGTTCCACTGATCTCTCTTGATAGCATGACTTCTGAAAAATTCAAAAGTGGAGTAAGAATGCATAATATCTCCAAATGTAATATGGTTTTTGGGGGAAAACTAATATAGAAAATGTACACTGAGTCTGATTCAAAGTGGTGCAAGATAATGTAAGAAAAATATTTAGATACTCAAAACCCAACAAGGTTATTTATAGTATCTAATCCCCTGGTTGGATCTACTATGAGGAATTTCATGGTATTGTGTCAGAAGGTGACCACTTCATACATCTCTTGGGAAGTGCATAAGGGTGATGATGTCCACTTTTGGAATGACTCGTGGAATGGTTACCCTCCTTTGAAGCATGTTCAAGAATTTTAATCAGCTATTATAGTGTTATCTCTGCTATGGGGCACTAGATTGATTGATTATGTTGACTCAATAGATTTGGAAACTAGAAGAGTAAAATGGAAACATTTTTCTAAAACAAAAATAGCATTGGCTCAAAAGGATTTCATGCATCATACCTTAGCTAAAAGAGTAGCCTTTTTATCAAGAAACTCTGATAAAATCATTCGGGCTCTCTCTAAATATGGTAACTATATATTCAAAAAAGGTTATAAATCAATTCTCAATAGAGATTCTCAAGTGCAATCAGAAAGAGCCTTCTCTTTTTGTTGGAACAGCATGGTTTTTCCAAAAGCGAGTTTTAAATGGATAGTATTGTGTAAAAGGGTATTAACAAGTGAAAGTCTTACTAAATTAGGAATTGCATAACCCTTTAAATGTGTTTTATGTGAAGAATAATTTGAATATGTTGATCATTTATTCTTGCAGTGTGCAATTGTTCAGAAATGTTGGAAGTTCATGCTAGACACAAATTAGGCTTTCTTACTCCTTTGCCAAGGATAATTTGGGATCTATTTCAAGCCTGTCTTGTGATATTTAAATCCTATTTCTTTGCATGCATTTGGTGTCTAATACCAGCTAAAATGCTTTGGTCAATATGGTTGGAATGAAATAAGCACATTTTCAGGAAGATTTCTTCTTTAGTTCAAAATGTTCAAAGTATAATTGAGAAATCTATTTCAGAAATAGCTAATGCTTATGTTCAAAACTATAATCTAATGTGAGTTCTCTCTTCATGGAATGGGATGAAAGTATTCTAAAAATTTGGAAGGGTATAAGTCTATCATTCAAAGGTAGTCTCAAACATCCTCATAAGACAAAGATAGATAGGAGTACTATTCAATGGAAGCCCCCATTATTAGGTTACTTAAAGTTGAATTTTGATGGTGCTTCGAGAGGTAATCTGAGAGTGTCAGGTGCAGGGGTTTGTATTCAATATTCTTGCAAAGTATTGAGAGCAACTAAGTCTATGGTTCTTCTTTCAGGCACAAATAATATAGCAAAATCAATGGCTTTTCTTCATGGTTTAAAGCTTGATAAACAACTGGGCATATCTAAAATTCATATAGAAGGTGATTCACTAATTATCATAAATGCATGCAAAGAGAGAATTTTCCATAATTGGCATTTAAAATGTGTAATGCAAAAGGTTTGGATGTTGCTAGGAAGATTTGATTCTTTTCAGATTTCTCATACATACCGAGAAAGAAACATGTTAGTCGATCGACTAGAAAATATGGGGTGCCAAAAGAAGGAAGTGTTCATCTTAGAAGATGGTGACAAATTGGAGGAATTTTCAGATTTAGCTGAGATCGTGCTAAAAGAAAGTGTGCAAAGGGAAAGTTAGAATCATATCTAAAATAAAAATTTGGTTGTCTATAGTTTCATGGGAGTAATTTGATTTCATAATAATTGTTCACTGTCATATAAAATTGTGTTTAATGCATAATCATGACAAGGTCAAGTTTGATTTAGCTAGAATCTCCTAGTGATTTGGAAAATCTACAAGTATCTTATCTGGTAGTGAACATCATGAGAGTATGCCAAGAAATTCATGAGTCCCAAGGTGGATTTGTACTGGGTTTTCTTGTGGCACATGTGAAGGGCGGACATCAAGCTTGAAAGGATTTCATCGAGCAAATGAAAGATAGAACTTTTTATTGCTAATTTTTATTTTTTTGATTATAGGTGTAATGTGGTATGAAGCTTTCCTACTCATGATGACACTGCATTAGTATTGCAACATATGAGTGAATTTTTTTATGTAAATATTTTCCAGTGTCTTACACTAAGCAAAGGACAAAATGACATATTCACCATTGTGTCATATTTTTTAAGCGCGTGAAGCGAATTTAACCATTTCCTAGGCCTCGTCACATTTCAATGCATTTTATCAGTAGTTGCAGAAGGGTTTTCAATCCTGATATGCATCGTGAGCTTTATGTGGAAGATGAGGGTGAAATCCATTGTTGCTTCCAAATTTTTTCCAGCTTGTCATCGAGCACAGATGGAGTATCTTTCATGCAATTACAGAGTATGGGTGCCACTGTGTGATTGGGAGTTGTCATTTTTCAATTCAATTAGGGATGCACAATTAAGCCAAGTCTTCAAGGCTCACTGCTACTAGTTTAGGAAGTTTGTGAAAAGGATAATTGGAGATGAAATAGTGTACCCACTGGCAAGAAGGGTTATTTTCCCTTCACATTTAGTTTCAATTTTTCTCTCTAATGCTTTTGATCTGTTGTAGTCATGTCCACTACTCCATTTGATTGTTGGTAAGGTAGTTAAAGAATTATATCTACAAGACAACAAGCTTCTCAGGGTTGTATAGGCTTATGGTTTGTGGAAAGGGAAAGGTCAAATTGGAGGTTTATTCTTGCCCTATTTCTTGTTGAATGGTAATGTTTACATTTCAGTTTTTGATGCCATCAAAAATACTCTAGAGATGCAAAGTTATAGATACTTTTAGTAGACACTTGAAAGGCATGTGGGTTTGGTAGGGGAAGACTTGGCTAATATGATAAGAAGAAAATTAAATGATCTATTATCCTTGCTTTCACATGTTCATAATGAACCAATTCCAATTGTTGCTCCTATACCAGAGGCACATGTTCTTCATATTTTGATGGCTCAAGTTGTTCCTGCGGTCGATGTTCATGGAAATGTTAGGTGGTTCAAACTGCTCCTGAGGGTGAAGTCTAGGATAACATCAATTCATCTCTCCATCTGCACCATTTTAATATCCCCAATCTCAATTCTTCCCCTCCTATGCAATCTATTGCAAGCAAAATTCAAGAGCAGCAAGGAGAAAATGAGGTGAATGTTGATAGAATGGAAGAATAAGGGAGTTGTTGTCAAAGGGTTTTTTAGTCAAAGGGCATATATAGTAAAATTTAGTATATGTTGTTTAAATTTTGTATATGTTGTTCATGGTGGTTTATACTCTTTTGTTAGGGGTTATGTCTATTTACAGATAATATATGAGAAAGAGATCATTGAATAGGGTTGATATGGGGTTGTGACTGAATATTGTATAAAGGTAGTTATATAGTTTCTATTGGCCAAGAATGGGATTTTTTGTGAATTACAAGTTCTTCACGAGGATATGTCTGGCTACCAAGAGTCATGGAACCCAAATTTTCTAAAATCTTATTATCAAATATTAATATATATATATAGGCTAAATGACTTTCGCTTAAAATATATATATATTATTTTGATTGGATCCAATAACGATATTAATAATAATAACTATATTGTTATTGATAGAATTTTCATTAATTTATTAATTCTATTATATTTATTATTTTAATTACCCTATCATAATTAGCAATTGTATGCCTATTATTTTTAATTACTCTATCAACTCCTATAGTAGTTAAGATGGTGGGGTCAAATTTGACTAATTGGGCATGAAAATCAAAGAAAGGGAGTCACACAACTATAAACTCCATGGGGATAGCATAGGCAATTGCTCCACCATAGAGCTATTAGAGCTTTAAAATTTATTGTCTATTTGTCTTCACCTCTACGCTTCATTACTACCTTGTATGAGATTAAATAAGCTATCAGAAAAGGGGGTGGTGATTAGATGTTTTGAGTTCCAAAATAATGCTTATAAATGGCCAGATTTATTGATTTATTGATTTACTTTGCACTTCCAAAACCTCTTGGCTTTCTTTTTCTAAAATTTGTATTTTATTTTATTACCTTTATTTCACTTTTCTAGTGATTGCAGGTCAACCCAGATTTTTTAAACCCCACATTATTTGAAAATATCTGTATAAATATTTTGTAAGGCCCCACCTCACATGTGATTAAAAGAACCTTAAATTGTTATATATTTTTCCTAAATAGATGGTTTGATATATTGCGGGTGATAAATAAAGTGATTGTTTGACAACCATCTTGTGTTTCATTATACTTTATGTTTAATTGTCATTATTTTATTTGATGAAGATGTATGCAAATATAAATTACTGATATGACTTGAAATTATAAGATGAATTGTTGTGTCATATTACATTGGATGAGTAATTAGTTATGTAAATGGTTCATGAATAAAGTTATGAGGATTCGATTAACAATTAATGTGATTTATCATTATGGTCTAATTGTACATAATTTTGTTGTACAAGAAAGTAAGTGTGCCAATAGAAAGAAGGGAGAACCAATGTGAACCCCTATCAATACAGCATTGGGTTGGAATTCTCAAATCTGACCTTGTGTAATAAAAAATGAGTCGATGTGGAGTTAGCATTAAGGTTCAAGTGAGTGTTGTGGTTATGGTTTAGTTATTTTGAATTTATAAATAAGACCTTAGAATCTAGGAAATATTTTGAGGGCTATGGTCTATGGTTATTGTGTAATGGTGATTTATGTTTGGGTTAGTTGTGAAGTGTGTTGTGTTAGGATTCAAGCAGATCAGAGCAATAAATATTAACTTTTATATGCAAATTAAATAACCTAGAAATAACAATGAAGAATAACACAAAAGAGATCACAGAATTTTAATGCGGTTCACCCAATATGGGCAGCATCCATAGAAACTCAGCCACCCAATGATTTTATTATCTAGTGAAAAATAGATTACAACCTCATGAATACCATATCATAACATACATCCCAGCTACTTATAACAATCCTTTTGGAAGCTTCTAGAATTAGGGTTTTATAAATTCAGTTAAAAATTAACTACCGACCCCTTGACGTGTTAACAAAAAAAATTGAGGGTTGCACACCCAAACCCTTGCTATAGGGGGTTACCACCCCGAACATCAATGAGGATACATAGAGAGTGTACA
>VDFB02000008.1:26685402-26704118 GCA_007258455.2 Sequoia sempervirens | reverse complement strand
ATTATTGACAAAAGGAATATATGCAAGGATACCAACATATGCCTCACTAGAATGAGAGTCCTCCAATTTGTCAAGAATCTCATCTAAAGTATCAAAATCATTCTCATAAATTTTTCTATTGTCTATTTTATTATTCGTACACAATCAAGGATGAAATTCTATTAGCTACAAGTCTATTAATATTCTTAAGAATTTTTGGGCCATGCCTTCTTTGATGACCATCCATTTTACATAGAAAACAAGCATTCAAACCTCTCAAAACTTCAATATCATGTTTAGTTTGATTATCACTCAATTGAAAGCACAAAATATGTAGAATACACTCATTAGATTTGAGAGATATAAAAACCCTAGAGTTAAGATGGGGAAGAGTAGACCTTGTTTCTTCCACTTGCAACAAATTACCCAAATATTTGAGGACTTGAGGGATAAAATTTCACATCTAAGTAGAGATATTTTAAAATTATAGCCACCTTAAAATATAATTGGCTAAAGCATTACATAGGGTAGAATCAAGGGTTCAAAGATAGACCTAAAAACAAAATTTCCCATATTCTAAAACTCTTTCTTTTAAAACTATTGATTGCATACCATGATTTTTGAAGAAGAAAGTGAATAAATCTTTATGTATCATTCTATAGAAAGAAACATAGAAAAGGAAATGAACATTAGATTTCCATTTGAACCCTAATGAGGATTTAAACAAATGCTCTAAAATATTTTTTTTTCTACTTGATCCTATTGTAGAAGACTACTCTTTAATCTTTAGATCTACCACCTAATGCATTTGTCACTATTCTTGCTTTTCAACCTTGGATCTTAAAGGAAATTTGAACCACCTTTATAGCTTCCTGTACATTCCTTTTCATTCATAGTCTTCATCCTTGTCAAAACTTCCAAAGCTGTTCATTTATCAAGGTTTACACTTCCAAAGATATGATATAAGGGATGAGGATGGGATCGTGTCTCAAATGATTTTGGCGGAATAGGTACCTCTCAGTCTTTAGCTTTCAATGAAAAAGATATCAACATAGACTTGTGTTACCATATTCAATAATAAAGCGAGCTTTGGAATGATATAAAATCCTCTATTAAAAAAAGGATGACAACAACTAATCAATATCAATTTCTAGAGGAACTAGTGAGCAGGGGAAGCTTCTTTAGATGATCAACTAGATGATCAAACCACCAACTTAGCACAAATCTCTCAAATAATCTTTAAGTGGACCTTTCCAATCCACATTCCTTCAAGGAAAAGACCCCCCCAACTAGGGTTGTTGTACTCAAACAATCAAGAGGGCTTGTATCCACTTGGATCATGTCAAATAGGACTAAAAAAAACCATGAAACTCAAGTTTTCACTTAGGAAACTCCATTTTATCATTGCTCTAACCACTAGACCTCTTTACCACCAACTTAGCACAGCTCTCTCAAATACTCTTTAAGTGAACCTTTCCAATCCACTATTCCTTCAAGGAAAAGACCCCCCCAACTAAGGTTCTTGTACTCAAACAATCAAGAGGGCTTGTATCCACTTGGATCATGTCAAATAGGACTAAACCAAACCATGACACTCAAGTTTTCACTTAGGAAACTAAATTTTCTAACCACTAGGCCTCTTTACCACTAAAAGGCTTGTAGCCCTGCCCGGTAGGACAGTCAAAATAAAATCCACAAATAAGCTTCTATCAAGCACAAACCATTGAACTTAGATAAGTAATATATGCCCCTACAAAGTCTGAAAACCTACTTTCTTGACAGTGGACAATAAAAGAGAAATGGACCAAAACAACATTGCTCCAAGAGGCCTAATTGGCAGGCTACAACATGATAGTTGACTATCTAGGCTCTCTCCTTCACCCCAAAGCCTTGAAACAGGTTCTTATAGGCTAGTTACACCCATGTCTATCACTCCTAAGTGACTTCACAGTTAAAATCACCCTAAACAAGCAAAACTCAACTTTTTGCTTCACAATCTAGGCCTATCACATGAGGATGCCAGGCCTAGAACATTGTAAAACTTCCTCCACAAAGCATGCCATTCTCTAGAACCCTAAAAATATGAAAATATACACAAATATCTTCCATCCCACCAAGAATTAGCATTATTACAACATGGAGATGGAAGAAAGAGCCATTCTTCAATCAAAACCCTAGTTTTGAGGGTTTTCAGACCAGTTCTTGCTAAAATGGCGATATATTCTTTTATACTCAATGAAAACTTGTCAAATCACCTCCAAAAGAAAGCCTGGTCTTCCCTCTATCCAACCATAATAGGAATTTACCCATACAGTACGTAAAAAGGCCGTACCACATAGTAGAACAATAAATTTACACAGATTTTCCAGAAAACAACAAGCTTTTGCATTAGAACTTCAAAATGATGTTAGTGTAATTAATATTTAATTACACTTGCATAACTTTACTTACGTAATATTTTAATTCCTAGGTTAATTATTTTCATCCTTATCTTGTTGAACTATCTTGTTGCTCAAGATAAGATTAGGGTTATGCATACTTTGCTTTTATAAAGCAAATCATCTCATGTAATTATGAATTCCTGAATAATAATATTTTGCACATCTTTTTGCAATAGCTTTGCTTTTTCTATTTTTCTCTTCCGTGGAAGGCTTTTCTAGTTTGCATGTCTGATCTTGGTTTCTAACATGGTATTAGAGCCTTGATTTTCAACCCCTTCTCGTATTTTGGAGAATTTCAATGCAAAGCATGTTCGGGGATCCTTGAGGGTTTCATTCCTTGAGCCTATTTATGAAGCGTCTTGGATCAAATATGAGTTTTCCATTAGATTCAAAGCACTGGAAAAGGTTAGAAATGGCTTTTATTTCATTGATTTTGGCCATCATTTTCCAGATCCATGAGGGTTTCAAGCTGGGAGATTTTTCGCAAGCTCTGGAGGTAGCCGAATTTTTGGAGAATTTTGGGCACAAACGAAGGTCACCATTGTGTTCGTAGTGGCCAAAAACCCTAAGATCGCCTTTCGTTTCATCGATTTTGGTGAAGTTGGTCCAGAAGGCAATTTTTTTTGCTTGGGGGTCCGTACGACCTCCCCAACACGTAGTTCGAGGCAAAAAAATTAAAAAATTATTAATTTTTGTGCAGAAAGTTGCGGCTCTAGTTCAAAAAGAAACACGCCATTGCCGCTCAACCGAGCGGCCACCAGAGGACTACTCAGCCTGGCGGCACGACCCCATCAGCACTGTCGGCCACAGTTTAGCCCCCACGGGCTCCAAAGTAGCCGACCGTGGTCACATGGGGGACCGGGCACTAAGTGCCCAGCCCCCAGCGGGCCCCCTCCAGTGCAACAATGGTCCTATTGGGGACCACGGGCCCACACCTGGCCCCTGCCGGCTACAAAATATACTCGCAGCCGTGCAATTTTTTTGATAGGGGGCGCTTTTTTGCCCCAACGGCCTCCAGGCCATCAAATTTTTTCTCAGAAGTGCTGATGTCAACATGACGTCAGTGGCCATATGACACTCTTTGCCCCCTCCTAACCCTTTTCTTTAGAAGAATATTTTCGCAACAAAGGATTCTAAAATTTAAACAACAGAATCTAAAGCTATTTGAGCCACTTCCGTATGGAAGTTTTTCAGTATTTTCATCAACTTATCATTTCACAGTTGAGCCAGATACCATGACCCGTTCTTTCATCTTCCCGCAAAAATGGAGGATTTTATTTCTTTCGTTCCATGGACTCTTTTTGCATCCGTCCTGTTGATCGTTTATTCGATTTTTCCTCTAACGTTTTCTTTTCGGATATCGCTCTCGGGATGCAGCCAAGAAACAAATAAGACAACATGACCATCCATTCATATGCATACTAAGATTCTTCCTTTTACAACAAAGCTGCCACAACAAACAGAAAGTCCCATATGTTCCCACCAAGGCCTGATTGAATGCACGCATTGACTCATCCTGTCTGACATGCGTCCTATGTTTTACGGCTTCCTTTCAGTTCTTTTCACCATCTCGAAACTGCCTCTCACACACACAAGAATGCCCACACTCTAGAGATTTGGGGAATTCAATGATTATTGTCCCACTTGGCCTGATCCTTCTCACTTGAGCAGGCCATGCTCTTCATAAGTCCTTTAATGGCAGTCTTCCAAGAAACAGTCCCTGCCTGGGCACCACACGAGACACCCACAGATTCTGTCATCATATCATCTATTGTTGCTTCACAGATTCTAGGGTTGTTCTAGTTTGTGAGTTTTCCAGTGTTCCATGGCATCGAGTCTGCTGTCGCATTATTATGATTCTGCCCGAGTCCTTCAGTGACTCTCATTTGGTTTCTTGTAGACAAAAGTATCTTTCCTTGCTTGTCGGATTGTGGATCCAGTGTTACTCCACAGTGTTCTTCTAGTGCCCTCTCTTGAGGCATCACAATACAAGTCAAAAGACTTCATAAAGTTTGGTAGAACTTCAAAATGATTCATCAACCCACATGCCTCAACCAAGAGAGGCTTATTTCTATCTTCAACCAACCTTCCCGATGTCCCACAACTGAAATTTGAATTGGTTGTACGTTGGGAACTAACAAAACATCATTTAGACACCTAATTGCCTAGTTAAGGCAAGTTAATACAACTTCCACAAGCCTGAATACAAAGATCCTTCAAGAGGTGTCAAAAGGCATCAAAACCATTTCAAAACACCAAGGAAACTCCCCTCAAGCACCTAGTTGCATCATGGCATTTTGATTCTTTAATTTTCCAAGGTGAACTAAGCTTACAAAGTGAGGATGGAGACCTTGTGATTACATTGAAACTTATCACCAAGACTCAAAACCTACTACAAGCCTTTGAAGAATCAAAATGTTGTTTCAAATGACTATGAGCACTAACTTTCACTATTTGAAGATGTTGAAACCTTGTCATAGAGAGCTAGAACATTGATGCAACCACTCATCCTACCTTAAAACATACCAAAAGTCTCCAAGCAATTAGACATAGGAAGATTTAAGATGACTTAAACAATTTTTATTGCCAAAGCATAAAATTATGATGAATTAACCAGTCCTAATACACACTCCCTCCCCGTTAACCACTTAGACATATGGATTTTATCAGTGGACAGCTGAACCACCTCACACATGCACCTGAATTATGTCTATTAGTGTTCTAATTCATCTTTTTCAAGACAACTTAAACCAAAATATTATGTATGGTGAAATCATTCTTCTGCACAATACATTTGAGGCCTTGGTTGTGTAACTGGTGGACCATATTCACATTTAACACTTGTTACAAAGTTTAAAGTCATTAATTGCAAGGGATAGTCTCCTTCATACATTGATTTGATTTGTGATGGACACATTTGGACGGTAGTAACAATAACTTGCAATCTATCAAGACTTGATTACCTTATAACCAATCAAATTCTAGTGATGAAATGATAGATTAATCATAATGTCACCTTGGGATCACATCACCATGAAATAAATTCATCCAACATCCTTATGAGTGCAGGTACCACCAAATAGGTATTTGTTAGACTTGTCTTCCTCGAGCGAGGGAAATTTAGGAAGAGAAGATGAAAGTGAGACATGTAGTAGGTCTAAAAGAGGGAGATCAACTAGAGGTCAAAACATTAGAAGAAAATTCTGTAAATGCATGGAATTTTTTCTTGTTGAAGGGGGGTCATGTTCTTATGATGATGAGAGCATAGGCGACATTGAGGTGCCCTTGAGGTACAAACATCTATGGAAACAATGGGTACCCAGGGAACTTCCTCCAATAAACACTGATTTTTGTGTCAATGAGAGGATATATCACATAGCACCATCGTCATTACATGGTTTGGGCCTATTTTGCATGGAAAACATAAAGGTCTGTTACGACAAAGTTACTGAATTGATGGAGTATGTCGAACCCTATTATAGTTACAAAGATTGGATGTATCTAGTTCAATATACACGAAGTATGCGTAGGTATGTATTGTCAACAAATTATATACAACTAAAAGATAAGGATTAAAATAAAGGAGTGGCTATGTACATTGACGGAAGGCCAAAAGCATTGGGGAATATTGTAGGGTTTATAAATAGTACATGACCTGGGTCAACAAATAAGCAACCCAATTGCATATTTGAGGAATGTGAGGGAAACTGTGTATTCGTATGTGCGATATAATAAATAACTGCAGGGGAAGAGTTGCTAATCGATTAAAATTTGAATCGCTTAGATACAAAAACAGTTACTATTGGGGTGGTACGTACTATATACCATTTTATCCAACCTCCAATTAATGATTCCAATAAACCATTTTATTATTATGTTTTTTTTTGTAAGTCTATTGGTTTCATTTTAGTAATGTTTTTTTATATTTAATTTTTGTCATAGCAGGACATTGATCGTACAGGGAAGGATTCAGCCTGGACCACAGACCGTGATACATCTTCAGGTACTTCTACCCGACATGTTTACCTCATTGTATTGTACCTCATAATAATAATGTTTTATTATTATTTTTTTTTCATAAGTTTATTGGGTTAACTTCGATAATGTTTTAAATATTCTTGTTGTAGACAGCTGATCGGGGAAAGGCACCAGCAGTAGAGGAGAGCATCCATAGGGTCGAGGTGCAGTCACTATTATTGGATGATGACATCACATATTCAACAAACCCTATCGATATGATAAGGAATACACAAAAAAAATGCAATGAAGAAATCCTTCAATTGTTATTCATAGTGCCTCAAACAGATGAGATAAGAGAGAGGGTTAAAATATTGACTGAGAGAGTACAAAACTTGCAAGTAAGTTGTCATGAGGTCTTTAATTATAACATAAGTTCATTCATGGTTTTATAATTTGTAATCTTTTATGTCATGAACTAAATATGTGTTATTTTTACAGGATTTTTTGTGTCCTCATGATGTTGTTGCCCATGATCAGGGTACTGCAGGTGCTGCCCGCGGAGTAGGGGTTGGTACAATTGTCCATCCTGATCTTCCTGCACATACATCACATAATCATTCAACCCCATCATTTGTGCCTATATTGTCGACTGAAATGTCAGAAACACATAGCATGCACGCATTGGGTAGTACTAGTGATGCAGAGGCCACTAGTGCTAGTGATGTTTTAGCAACATTTTCTGGATCTTCCCGTATTACTAGTACAAGAACATTTCCAGTCACATTTGTGGTGACCGAGGATTTCATTCCCATAAAGATAGGGAAGGTCCTAGGTAATTTAAAATGTTTTAATTATTATTATATATAATCCAATTGAAATTTACTTATTCATCACTCTTTTTAGCCTAATGATCCCATGATCATTTTGCAGGAAATAATTTTTTTTATAAAAATCTAGGTGATATAACATTGGAGCTCTTTGGGCCCACCATACATACATGATGGAATTCCCAAAATCAAGATTTAAAGGATGAGCTCATTAACCGTTTAGCTGTGTTGTTCGATGATAAAACATTCAACTGAATGAAGGTCCTTAAGAAAGCTGGTACATATCTAAAGTATGTGAGGGACCAATATAGGTCACATTTAGAGAAGAACAAAAAGTATGAGCATCCCCCCATGATTCCGGAGAGGGAGTGGAAGGACCTGGTGTCAGATGGAAAGGAGAAGGCTGAAAAGAAAAAAAGGAACGACACCACCGGGCCAAGGAAGGTATGTGATACTATAAAAAATGTAATTATATACTAATTAATCTTTATTTTTACATAATATAACATATTTCAAACTTTTCATAGGCTGCCCGACACATCGAAGACAACAAAGGAAAGACTAGAAAAACACGGGCAACAAAAACTTGGCTCTGGTGGTTATATGAAATTAGCCACAAGAATTGTAAGTATCAATAAATGAAATATTGCATCCAAATAATAAATTGCAAACAATTTTGGTTTCATCACACCATAGAAGCAAAATTCACGATATTATGCAAAAATGCAAGGCTCTAAATTCAATAGAGCGCCCACAGAAGAGGAAATGAAGATTTCCTTCTAGCATGGCTATGAAGCCATGGCTGAACGCCTTAGAGTCTTGACTGGGCAAACACAATCTTCCACTGCATCCGACACACAGGTAAATAAAATCAATAAATTTATTTAAAATTGAATACTTGTGCAATCTATTCAATATTAATTTCCACCATAAAGTAATTATGTTCCTATTTGTTTTAAATAGACATACAATGATAATATTGCACTTGACATTGGAATGCAACCTAGTGAGGGTGGAGCACAACTTGCAGATGAAGGTCATGGTGTGCATCCCGGTACTGGATGTATTCATGTGCTATGCAAAACGTAGTATGGATTAATACAATTAAACATCTTTAATTTAAATTGGTGTATTAATTAATGTAACCTTTCATGTCTCAACTTTAGAGCATGTAGAGCATGATCAACATGTTTAGCATGATCAGGATTTATTAATGTAACCTTTTGTGTTTCAACTCCAAATCAGGATTTAGAGGGTGTTCAACATGTTGAGCATGAGGCTATACTACAAGATCAAGAACATGATGTGGCCCCATTAGGTAAAGAGCACACCTCTAATGTTATTTTAATTAATAAAATACTTGTAACAATAATAACAAAACATATCAATTTAACATTTCTTTGTTATTGCAATAGAACCCCCCTTGAAGTGGCCTCCACGTCGTGATCAGTACACGACTAGGCGTACATTAAGATCATGAGCAGAGGGAAGAACAACTGAAGGGGGACAGATGATTTAGAAAATGATACTCCACTTCAACTTTTTTTAGCTTCAAAATTAAAGAAACAAAAAAAGAAGTGATTGTAATCATATTATGACAACCATATTTTTGATAATATGTAACAATTGAATGAATGAATGTTATATGTTAATGAATGAATGTTATATTTTATTAATGGATGAATGAATGATTAATGTTATACGATTGGGTATGGGGAATTGAGAGTGATGTGAGGGGGGGGAGGGGCCAAATGAGCTTCCATCGTCACGTGGTTGGCCTTGTTAAGTAGAGAATATTAAACTATTCTCAAAACAAAGAGAAGCTCAATCCAACTACATGCAAGTATCCTTTTAATTCCTCTATCTTTCATCAATCTCTTTACTATTTGAACCCCCTACAGATGTTTTACATGAAGAACCCATTATTGTAAAATGTACCTCCAGTTGAGTAAACTGAATCCATGCTCTACATCATAATTTCAAGTTGTTTCCATTCCAATGTTCTGAGTTTAGTTTGTTTGTATAGCTTTTTATGAATACCACATTGTGTTGTGTGTGGATTTGGTTTCAAAGCTCTATTTCTTTTGTTTTTAGTGGTGACATAACTCTAAAATTTGACTTTTTGTGCATAACAGGTTAGTGGAAAAATTGACAGCTCTGAAGGGTTTAGAGGCTCGATTGAGATAGATACATGGATATTTGGATCTTGTTGTTGATGGGAGGCTTCCAATTAACCATGAAATTTTGTACCATCTGTAGGTATGCAAAAATTTCTCTACTTACATTCATTCAACTTACTATCTTCCTCTCAAATTTATGCATTCATGTGTCATTTGAGAGGGTGACTCCATAAAGGTTTTGTCACAATTGAAGAATAATGCATTAGCTTATGTCCATCACAAAAATAACAAGGGTTATTATGGGGAAATTTGATAGGAAATGAGTAGATCCTAGAGTATGCTACAAGCCTTCATACTACAACCTTGTTCATGATAGAAGATTCTTGTTTTGTGACATGGAAAGAATACATTAAGTGATTAACAGACCAAGGATAGTGAACTATGTAGGAATAAGTGATTGAGAGTGAGAAGAGGAAGGTTCTTTAGATGATCAACTAGATGATCAAACCACCAAATTAGAACAACTCTCTCAAATACTCTTTAAGTGGACCTTTCCAATCCATTATTCCTTCAAGGAAAAGACCCAACTCACCTAGGGTTCTTGTAATCTCACAACCAAGAGGGTTTGTAACCACTTAGATCATGTCAAATAGGACCAAACCAAAACTTAACACCCTAATTTTCACTTAGGAAACTCCATTTTCTCATCGATCTAAGCTTTAGGCCTCTTTACCCTTTTAAGCCTTGTAGCCCTGCCCGGTAGGACAGTCAATAGGATTCTTATTTTATATTGAAGCAACACATGCCACCTTCCGACTTGAGTTCATAAATCATATTGATGAGTATATTTTCTTCCAATATTTGGACCGTGAACAAATAAGTAGCATTGTGAGATTACAAGTATGTAGATCATTTATTTTTTTGAAAAATTTATCATTTCTAAAGTACAAACAAAGGTAGAAAATTTGTCTGATTAGTTAATAAATTGGTAGATGTTGTCTTTGTCTTCCTCCATTTGTTGATGAGATGAACCTATGGGAAGACCTACTAAAATTTCATAGGATGCAAGGTGTTCATACCCATGGAAGACCTCAACTAGATAATGTGTCTTATCTTGCTCCATTTATTCATGAGATAAACCTATTAGAAGAGCTACTAGAATCTCATAGGGAGTAAGGTGTTCATACCCATAGTGGACCTCAAATGGAAAAAGTGTCTTATCTTGGTCCATTTGTTCACGAGATGAACCCTACTAGAATATCATAGAGAGCAAGGTGTTCATACACATAGTAGACCTCCAATGGAGAATGTCCTATAGATACATGGATAACTCTAATCTAGGTAGTTTGAATGTATGGAAATATGTGTCCCAATGCTTATTTAATTGATGATAGATGAGAAGAGGATGAAGCAGGAAGAGATTAACTACTTCAGTTTGACCATTAGTTTTCCAATGAAAGGATATAAAAAATATCAACTGATAGCCTAAAGGATTCTACAAAGTTTTGCAAAATTGAAAGAAATTAGGAGACACAATTAGAAACAATTGTGATTTTAAAGCCAAAGTAACATCATATATGCTTGAAAAATACATAGTTTTAGACGCATCAATAGTTTTGTTTCGTGGAATAAAATAGACATCTTAGAAAGATGACATACAACAACAAAAATAAATCATTCTTAAAGAAGTAATTATGGGTAGTCCACTAATAAAGTCTATGTGGTGTAGGAGCACCTAGGAAGCATTAGGTAGCACTAGGAAAATTTGTGAGCCTAGGATGAAATGTTGTGGTTTTAATGCTTTAAGGTCATGTTGACCATTGGAATTTGAGTTAGAGTGTTTTCTTGTTTTGATTAGGAGTGATCAGGAGGGAGGTTGTAACTCATGTTTCTTAGTTGTTTAGGAGTTAGCAATAATTGGCAAAGGTGGCAAAATGGGACATTTTGCACCTTTTGCCACTTGATTATGGAAATTTCCGACCCAAGGGATTGGTAACTACCTTGGAGAGGAGTTATAAGGAGTTGCTCGAGCTGAGAGTAGGGTTGGTTGGTTTTTGAGTTGTAATAATTTCATGGAGTGCAATTAAGACTGTGATATTGAAGAACGTCTTCTGGTTTATGGTTTTGGATTTATGCATTGATGGTTTGATCAGATGTTGAGAGTAGGGTAGGTAGTGTAATTTCTTTTCAGGCATTGCTTAGTTCAGTAGTTAGCTGGTTGCATCGGTTCAAGCATTTGTTTTGTTAGGTTAATTCATTTCTTGCAATTTTTGTTCTAACTGTCAGACCGGAAAAAATGGAGCTCTAGACCGTGTTTCCCCTGTACCTAGTGTATGGGTTCTTGGAAAAAGAGGCTAGACTCCATGTTTTTACATAAGGTAGAGGTAGGAGTCCTTAGGAGTTAGGAATCCATGGCAAAAGACTGTTCCTAGGCGAGTTTGACAGTGCCCGACTAGGACAATCAAAGAGTGCAGAGCACTAAGGTTGTAGGGGTGCCAATCTCTTGGTGAACCATGGTGTGGAGTGGATGAGGATTGCCTTGCAGAGGCTTGGTAACAAGAAGGAGGCTTAACATAGATTAGGAAGTGGCAAACAAACTAACTTTTCTCAAGGAGGTCAGAAACTGGCTTAAAACAAGCCTAAATTTGCTAAGTTAGGGGTTGGAGTAGTGTACGGACAGTGGAGGCTCCAAACCCCAAAAATATTCAAGGTGTGGGCAAGGGTACCACGAAACCCAAGAAAAGATTTGGGTTCATTTGGAGAATTTGGGCATACTTTCCACTTTTCTCGGGTTAGGAGACCTAATTGGGGCTCTAGGGCTTGTAGCCTTTTCTAACCCTAGAAGAGGGTTTGGTGAGAGCGATGGAGAATTGGAGATTGGTGGATGACCAAGAACCCTAGGGGAATGATCTTGAAGCTATGGGAGACATCACACACCCCTGCATCGTATTAGTGAAGGTTGGAGAATTAGTTAGCCTTTAGGAAGATTAAGGGCTAAGGAGAGAATGGCAAAGAGAGCACCAAGATTGGCTTGGTTAGGGAAATGGAGATGATAGTAGGGTTGGCTAGGAGAACCAGGGGTGCCTAACAAGCATTAGGGCCTATAGGTTAAGGTGGTGGAGAGTGAAACCAAAGGGATTCGCCAAGGTGAGACCTAGAGCATGGAACAGTGAGTGTTCCATCCAACCCTACCCTATCAGATTGGTATCAGAGGAAGCAAAAGATTTGGGAAGAATCTTGCATGTCAGACCTTGAATCTAGTGGTTCTACCATCATGGTGAAAAATGATGAATTGGCCAAGATGGTCGAAGAACAAGAAGAAGACAATAAGCTATTAAAAGAAAGAATAAACCAACTTGAGAAAGCATTGAATAATGTGCAGTTGGAAGGAAGGGTACCAAAGAAAGAAGAGGTTGCAGAGGAAGACAAGATCCCTGAACCTGACCCTGTTTTGGAAGAAGATCCATTCTTGAAGGAATTGAAGGCTTTGAGTGGAAAAGGACTTGAAGGCATACCACTGTTTAGTGGAAAAATGGAAGCTGATTTAGTTGTGGATATGATAGAGGGAATGGAAAACCGTTTTGAGTGTGATGGGGTCACAGAAGCACATAAGGTGAAGGTGGCCAAATCAAGGTTAAGAGGTTCTGCCTTGACATGGTGGAAATTCATTCAAACAGAGGGGGAAAAGGAATGCAAACAACCTATTTCAACTTGGAAAGGAATGGTTGCCAAAGTAAGGGAAGCATACATGCCAGATGATTATGAGATTCAGTTGCACAAGAAGAGACAAAGCCTAAGGTAGAAAGACCAAGATGTGAATACCTACACAAAGGAGTTCCAAAAACTTTGTATGAGGTCTAATGTTTCAGAAGATGAAAGTCTCAAGGTGGCTAGGTATCTTAATGGCTTGAAATGGAACACTGAAGAAGAGATGGCTCTTTTAAGTCCTAAGACAGTACACCAATGTTACCAATTAGCTATCAAGATTGAGGAAAGAAACAAGAGGAAGCAAGACCAGGCTTCTAAGGGCAGAGGCAAAGGCAGAGATCAAAGAGATCAAAGAGGACAACGAGGTGGCTACCAAGGTAAAGGAAATGGCCAAAGAAACCAAGGAGAGTTTAAATCCATAGATCATAGCAATGAAACACCTTCTAGAGGAGGGTATAACAGAGGTAGAGGACCTCAAGGAGGTTCAACCAGAGGAAGAGGAGCAGGCAGGAGCAATTCTTACTTTGCTAATATGAAGTGTTACCATTGTGGACAAGTAGGACATCCAACTTATAGGTGTCTAGAGAAAGCATCTTCATCAAGCAATGAGAAGAGAGTGGCTTATGAAAAAGAGGACACCATGAGTCCTAAGTCACCCGAGGTCAGTCACATTGAATCTGAGATGGGAGAGAACCCGATGTTTAGAAGAGTGTTGATCAGACAACCGGTCAAGGAAGAACCAAAACAAAGAAGATCTCTATTTAGAGTGAAGTGCAAGATGCTTGGTAAAGTATGCAAGGTCATTGTAGATTCAGGTTCAACAGACAATATCATCTCAGAAGAAGCAGTAATGAAACTAAAAATGACAAAGGTACCCCACACCAACCCCTACAAGGTAACATGGCTCAATAAAGGGAAGAGTGTTCTAGTGAATGAGCAAGTAACGGTGGAGTTTTCCATTGGAGGGTATAAGGATAAGTTAGTTTGTGATGTTTTACCCATGGATGCATGCCATCTACTATTGGGCAGACCATGGCAGTATGAAAGAAGTGCCATGTATGATGGGAAAGAGAATAGCATTTCCTTCGAGAAGGATGGGAAGATTTTCAAGTTGCAGTCACTGTCAGAAGAAGAAGAGGGACAGTCAAAGACACCAAGTGTCTTGTTGAGTAGTGGTAAGGAGTTCCTTAACAACCTAAATCAAGGGGGTGAAGGATATGTGGTTATGTTACAACCTAAAGAAGAAGACAAGGCTGAAAAAACAGTCATACCCGGAGCAGTCCTAAAGTTGTTGGAACAGTTCAAGGACATTGTAAGTGATGGTGCACCTGCAACTCTACCACCAAAGAGAGCCATAAGTCATCAAATTGACTTCATACCTGGAGCCTCATTGCCTAACAAAGCAGCTTATAAGCTTACACCAGATCAGAATCTAGAGGTAGCTAGGCAAGTGCAAGAGTTGTTGGATCAAGGATTGGTTCAAAAGAGCATCAACCCATGTGTAGTACCAGTGGTCTTAGCAACCAAGAAGGGAGGTAAGTGGAGGTTATGCACTGATTCTAGAGCAATAAATAGGATCACCATTAGGTATAGGTTCCCTATTCCTAGAATTGAAGACTTAATGGATTGTCTTGGAGGAGCTCAATACTACACAAAGTTGGATCTCAAGAGTGGATACCATCAGATCATAATTAAGGATGGTGATGAGTGGAAGATGACATTTAAGACAAATGATGGGTTATATGAATGGAGAGTGATGCCATTTGGTCTCTCCAATGCCCCTAGCACATTCATGAGGGTCATGAATGAAGTGCTTAAAGACTTTACAGGGATAATTGTGGTGGTATACCTTGATGACATCCTCATATTCAACAAGACAACAGAAGAGTATTTAAAACATGTGGAGTTGGTTCTTAGAATGTTGCAAGAGGAGAAGTTGGCAATAAATCTAGAGAAGTGTGAGTTCTTTAAGCAAGAGCTTGTATATTTGGGTTTTGTAGTGTCCAAAGGATCATTGAAGATGGATCCAAGCAAGGTGGAAGCCATCCTAAACTGACCTACACCAACCACAAGGACTGAGGTAAGAAGTTTCCATGGATTGGCTCAATTTTATAGAAAATTCATAAGGAACTTTAGTGGTATATTTGCACCAGTCCTAGATACAATCAAAGGTGGTTTAAAAACTAAGTTTGTGTGGACTCAAGAAGCTGAGGAAGGGTTTGAGAAACTGAAACAAGAGGTGGCAACTCAACCTATTCTCTTATTACCTAGTTTTGACAAATTGTTCACTGTTGAATGTGATGCAAGTGGAGTGGCAGTATGAGGAGTGCTAAGTCAAGAGGGCAGGCCTATAGCCTTCTTTAGTGTGAAGCTCAATGAAGCAAAGAAGAGGTATTAAACCTATGACTTAGAAATTTATGCTTTGGTTCAGTCACTTAGGAAGTGGAGGCATTACCTTCTACCCAAGGAATTTGTAGTCTTTACCGACAATCAGACACTTAGCTATATGAATACCAGAGAGAAGTTGAACAATAGACACTTGAAGTGGATGTAATACATCCAAGCTTTTACCTTCACCATCAAGCACAAGAAGGGACAGCTAAACAAAGTAGCAGATACATTGAGCAGGAGATTGTTGACAGTGCAAGAGATACAGATCAAGAGCATTGGCATAGAGAGTTTCAAGGATCTCTATGGGGAAGATGAAGACTTTTAAGAGGTCTATAAGGTATGTTCTAACTTTGAGAACCATTTCCATAGCCAATACTCAAAGTATACATTGCAAAGTGGGTTATTGTTTAAAGGAAATCAGTTATGTGTTCCAAGAGGGTCAATGAGGGAAAATCTCATTCAGGAAAAGCATAATGGAAGTCTTAGTGGACATTTTGGCATCAACAAGACTTTAGAACTAGTGCAAAGATTCTATTACTGGCCTAAGTCGGCAAGAGATGTTAGAAAGTATGTGGAACAATGTGTTTTGTGTATGAAAGCTAAGGGAGGAGCTAGTAATGCTGGTCTATATCAACCCTTACCCATTCCTAATAGACCATGGGAGTGTGTAAGCATGGATTTTGTGGTAGGCCTTCCTAAGACCAAGACTGGTTTTGACAGTGTCTATGTAGTAGTGGACAAATTTAGCAAAATGAGTCATTTTATCCCTTGCAAAACTACTCATGATGCTAGTTACATAGCTCATCTCTTCTTCAAGGAAGTTGTAAGGATCCATGGATTTCCTTTGAGCATTGTTTCAAACAGGGATGTGAAGTTCATGAGTCACTTTTGGAAGACTCTATGGAGTAGATTGGGTACCAACTTGTCATTTGAATCAGCTTACCATCCTCAGACCGATGGTCAAACAAAGGTGGTTAACAGGGTGCTAGGTAACCTTCTAAGGTGCCTAACTAAGGAGTATGGATAGACATGGGATATGGTTATCTCACAAGCTGAGTATGCTTACAATGATAGTGTGAACTGGACCACAGGGAAGAGTTCTTTTGAAGTTGTGTATGGGATGCACCCAAGAGGCATATGTGAGCTCAAAGATATTGGAGCTTTGGAACATAGAAGTGGACATGAAGAGGACTTCAGTTAAACCATGAAAGAGATTCAGGAGCAGGTAAAGAAGACAGTCATCGAGGCTACACAAAAGTTGAAGGAGAAGGCAGATTTGTTAAGGAAGGATGTGCAATTTGTAGTAGGAGACTATGTCATGGTCCACCTCAACAAATCAAGGTTACAGAAGGGTACATCAACCAAGTTACAGATGAAGAGAGTGGGTCCATGCAAGGTATTAGCCAAGTATGGGAAAAATGCATACAAGGTGGAGTTACCTACCGATCTAGGGATCTCTCCAATGTTTAATGTAGCTGATTTGATCAAGTACAAGGGATCAGTCAAGGATTTGGATTAGAACAATAGGGAAATCTTCAAGGATGTAAGCAACATACCCCTACCTACTCTAGACAAGCAACAAGCAAAACGAATCTTGGAGTCAAGAGTGCAAAAGTCTACAAGGCATAAGGTGTACATGGAACACCTTATCAAGTGGAAGAACAAGCATGAATCAGAAGCCACATGGGTACAAGAAGATTAGTTCAAGAAGTTTGGTATTGACCTGTCATTGATCTCTCCTTCCATTCCTTAGTGTTTGGGCAGAGAGGGGGAGAATGGTGCAGGAGCACCTAGGAAGCATTAGGTAGCACTAGGAAAATTTGTGAGCCTAGGATGAAATGTTGTGGTTTTAATGCTTTAAGGTAATGTTGACCATTGGAATTTGAGTTAGAGTGTTTTCTTGTTTTGATTAGGAGTGATCAAGAGGGAGATTGTAACTCATGTTTCTTAGTTGTTTAGGAGTTAGCAATAATTGGCAAAGGTGGCAAAATGGGACATTTTGCACCTTTTGCCACTTGATTATGGAAATTTCTGACCCAAGGGATTGGTAACTACCTTGGAGAGGAGTTATAAGGAGTTGCTCGAGCTGAGAGCAGGGTTGGTTGGTTTTTGAGTTGTAATAATTTCATGGAGTGCAATTAAGACTGTGATATTGAAGAACATCTTCTGGTTTATGATTTTGGATTTATGCATTGATGGTTTGATCAGATGTTGAGAGTAGGGTAGGTAGTGTAATTCCTTTTCAGGCATTGCTTAGTTCAATAGTTAGCTGGTTGAATCAGTTCAAGCATTTGTTTTTTTAGGTTAATTCATTTCTTGCAATTTTTGTTCTGACTGTCAGACCGGCAGAAATGGAGCTCTAGATTGTGTTTCCCCTATACCTGGTGTATGGGTTCTTGGAAATAGAGGCTAGACTCCATGTTTTTACATAAGGTAGAGGTAGGAGTCCTTAGGAGTCAGGAATCCATGGCAAAAGACTGTTCCTAGGCGAGTTTGACAGTGCCCGGCTAGGACAGTCAAAGAGTGGAGAGCACTAAGGTTGCAGGGTGCTAATCTCCTAGTGAACCACGGTGTGGAGTGGATGAGGATTTCCTTGCAGAGGCTTGGTAACAAGAAGGAGGCTTAACACAGACCGGGAAGTGGCAAACAAACTAACTGTTCTCAAGGAGGTCAGAAACTGGCTTAAAACAAGCCTAAATTTGCTAAGTTAGGGGTTGGAGCAGTGTATGGACAGTGGAGGCTCCAAACCCCAAAAGTCTTCAAGGTGTGGGCAAGGGTACCACAAAACCCAAGAAAAGATTTAGGTTCATTTGTAGAATTTGGGCATACTTTCCACTTTTCTCGGGTTAGGAGACCTAATTGTGGCTCTAGGGCTTGTAGCCTTTTCTAACCCTAGAAGAGGGTTTGGTGAGAGTGATGGAGAATTGGAGATTGGTGGATGACCAAGAACCCTAGGGGAATGATCTCTAAGCTACGGGAGACATCACACACCCCTGCATTGTATTAGTGAAGGTTGGAGAATTAGTTAGCCTTTAGGAAGATTAAGGGCTAAGGAGAGAATGACAAAGAGAGCACCAAGATTGGATTGGTTAGGGAAATGGAGATGATAGTAGGGTTGGCCAGGAGAACCAGGGGTGCCTAACAAGAATTAGGGCCTATAGGTTAAGGTGGTGGATTGTGACACCAAAGGGATTCACCAAGGTGAGACCTAGAGCATGGAATAGTGAGTGTTCCATCCAACCCTACCCTATCACTATGGCGATAGATTGGAAAGAAATAAGATATTGAGA
>VDFB02000008.1:26516890-26685302 GCA_007258455.2 Sequoia sempervirens | reverse complement strand
ACATTTGATATTATATGTGACAATAACTACATCAGCATTGGGGGCAATATTGGCACAAAATTATAATGATGACAAAGAATGAGCAATATACTACATCAGTCGTACCTTGGTCGAATTTGAGTTAAACTATAGCCCTATTGAATGCTTTCAATTGTATTTGCAGCCCAAAAATTGAGACATTATATGGTAAACCATAATGAAAACTTGATAGCGAAAAATGATCTAAGATGAAGTATCTTCTTAGTAAAGTAGCTCTGACAAGATAGTTAGCTAAGTGGGTTATGGCCTTAAGTGAATATGACATTGAATATGTTGAAAAAATAATAATAAAAGGACAAGTGATAACTGATCAACTTGCAGATACACTAGAGAAAGCAGACCATCCTCTAATATCTGACTTTCTAGATGAGTCAATCTTTATCATAGACACACCAACAACATGGAAATTGTACTTCAATAGATCCTATACAAGTCATGGTTCAGGAGCCATCATTTTATTCATCACACCTCAAGGGGATTCCATTCATAAGTCATTTTAAATAACATTTCCATATGCCAATAATATATTTGAGTATGAAGCATTACTAACAAGACTCTGAATGGCAATAAAATGGAAAATCAATTATCTTCGAATTTATGGTGATTCCCAGTTAGTGATCAAGCAAGTCAATGATGTTTATGATACCAAGGACAAGAAGCTAATGCCCTACAAGCACAAGGTTGATAGTTTTAGACTATACTTTGAAGCTACTACCTTTGAACAAATACCAAGATTCTAGAACATTGCAGTTGATTCAATGGAAACAATTGGATCTCTCTTGGATATTCCTAACAATGCATCACAATATGAGTTCTTGGTGGAACAACTATTGGTCCTTGTGTTCGATTTCCCTGAAACTAAAATAGTGTGTGAACTTGTTGGTCTTGAATCTCCCTAGTACAAAGGAATTTACAACTATTTGCATGACCAAATTATATCTCTTGACTTGTCTTCCAACCAACACAAAACCTTTATCTAAAAACCCTCTAAATATGCCATCATCGGATATACCCTTTACCATCATAGCTTAGACAACACCCTCCTTCGATGTCTCGATTCACATGAAGCACAAATAGCCTTATAAGAGGTTCACCATGGTATATGTGGAGCTCACTCTGCTAGTCCTACTTAGCTAAAAAGCTTATGAGGATGGGATATTATTGGCCTACAATGTAGCATGATGCCTACCACTTTGTGAAAAGATGTTGTTAGTGTTAAATTCATGGAGATCTCATACATGCACAACTCAAGAATTACATCTGCTTACATAACCATGGCCATTCTCTCAATGGGGACTCAACCTCATAGGAAATATACATCCCTCTTTCACAAATGGGCATAACTTTATCCTTGTTGCTACAAAATACTTTACCAAATGGATCAAAGCCATCTTGATGACCTATATTATTGGTAAGCAG
This sequence comes from Sequoia sempervirens, assembly GCA_007258455.2. Classification (NCBI taxonomy): domain Eukaryota; kingdom Viridiplantae; phylum Streptophyta; class Pinopsida; order Cupressales; family Cupressaceae; genus Sequoia; species Sequoia sempervirens. The sequence goes on along the minus strand of VDFB02000008.1, from coordinate 26,683,844 downwards.
ATATCCTAATTCATCCTGAATTAGATTATAAGTTGCTATGTTATCCCATAATTCATCATTACAAACAATGGTCACCCTTTCAAGAATCGAGATGTGTGTGATATTTGTGAAAAATTTCATAACCAACATCATTTTTCCACCCCATATTACCCCTAGAGTAATGGTTAAGATCAAGCATCTAATAATACTATTCTTACAATCTTAAATAAGGTTGTCGACGACGTTGGCTATGACTGGCATCTCCAACTCAATCTTACTTTATGGGCCTTCCATACTAGTGTTCATACCCCTACAAGAGCCACTCCATATTCCATTGTCTTTGGATCTAAGGCCATACTTCCTATTGATGTTGAGTTACCATTCTTAAGGGTATCTATGCAAGGATTGATTGATTAAGAAGAATATCATGTATCCTATCTGCATGAGCTATAGTTATTAGATGAAAATAGATAGAATGCTTTAACACATTTGTAGGAATATTAGAACCACCTTCAATGTAGCTACAATAAGAATGTCAAACATAGAAGCTTTGACATTAGTGACTTAGTCTTCAAAGGAATCAGACAAATTGAGAAAAGATCAAAAAATTTGAACTCAATTGGTTGGGTCCGTATATCATCACAACGACATATGGATTAAGTGCTTATTAGTTTTTGACTCTTGAAGGTGAACCATTGTATAAACCCATCAACAACATGCACCTTTGCAAGAACTACACCTAATTCTCAGAGTATCCCATCAAAAAGTCAAAAACTACAAAAAAAAATTAAAAAAAATGGTCACCCTGATGAAGACTTGGAAAACAGGTGTCTTGGTGACAACAAAAAAATAAAAAAAATGAAAAAATAAAAAAATAGTAAAGAGAAATAATTGTCCAAAAAGTGAAAACCACTTCGGTGGCACTTTGGATAAGTACCATGGTGAAAACCTGGCAAACAGGAGCCATGAGTAGTTAGTTTATGCTCCCCTGCTTACTATCACTCTACCTTGTCTTCCATCCTTCACTTATTCATTCATACATATCATCCATCCATAATAAAGCTTTATTATTCTTCTCATGGCCTAAGAACCACTGACATTTAGTATCCTTCTCTTTGATGACCATCCTTTACATTCATATGTTGCTTCCCCTTTATGCACAATAAGTTGGTCCTATACCTAACTGGGGGAAATTACTTGATTTACATCTTCATGGGATCCTACACATCATATCAGCTCATAAAACATCAAAATCCAAAAAAATCATGAAACATCAAAATCCAAAAAAAATCATAAAATATCAAAATCCAGAAAAATCATAAAACGTCAAAATCCAAAAAAATCATAAAACATCAAAATCCAAAAAAGTCATAAAACCATCAAAATCCAAAAAAATAGAAACACCTTCAAAATCCAATAATAGTAGAAAACATCAAAACTCTCAAAAACAGAGTTAGAGTCAAAGTCAGTCTATGTTAGTTTGGTCGAACTACATTGTCTTTGCATATTTGCTACATAGGCAAGGCCCTCACTCAATGGGCCCCTAAGACATTATATCCATCCTTTTGGTTTTTTCTGAATATAGGTCAAATCATGATTTAGTCCCTTGTCAAGTACAATAAAGCCAAGTCATGTCGTACTACAAGGTCTTTATGTGTATAACATAGGAAAGGCCATCAATCAATGAGCCCTCGAGGCCCTAGGTCAATCCTTTAGGGTTTTTTGAGTTATTCATGTCCTTTTTCATCAAGTAATCACCATTCAAACCAAATTCAAAATCCATAGACAAACATATCCAACAAGTCTTTAATTTTCAATTTCCTAATCTTCATCACTATCCGGTCATTGGTCTTATTTCAGAATGGGGCATTATGTCTTTTGTCTCATTCAGTCTTATTACTTGTCTTCTATTAGAATGCGTCCTTCCTAAGTTTAGACTTTGTCATTGGTCAACTTTTTCATTCACCTTAAGCAAGATATATCTTTCCTAGAGCTAGGCATTCATCAAATTGGTCAATCGGTCAACTTTATCAAATGTATTATTTTCATTCAATATGATGTCTTTCCTAAAATTTTGTGCCATCACATCAGTCAATCATGTCAATCAATCCTTATCAAATTATCTCAAGTTAATCACTTGGTCAATCAATTATGTCCTTTTGGTCAATTAATTTTTCCTTATACAAGATGTGTCCTTCCTAAAACAAGGCATAATCAATCAAATCAATTAATCAACCTTTTCAATCTATCAATCAACATTTAGTCAAAAAATAATCAAATCAATCATCTCGCTCATTTTTCTTCATTAGGAGGTGTCTTTCTTGAAACTAAATCTTGTCAACCTAATTAATCAATCTTGTCAATCCTATAGCTAAACATCATCTCTTTGGAAAAGACTTTGTTGGTCTAAGTTTGTCTTATCTTTTTTATTGGTTTTTCATCATGTTACTAGCTACCTCAAGGATATCCTATCAAGGATTTAGAGGAGCGATGATGGATCATGATATCTTTTCTTTGCTTGTTTTCTATGATTTTTCTTGGAAAAAAGACTGAGACAATTGGGTCCTTAGTATGAGCTGAGGCACTCCTTGTCTTTTGGCATTTTCTTTTGACTGCTTGTCTCTCACAAATGGTCACCTTGCACACCTTGGTCTATATCATATGATGTTGTTTGTGCTCCATTTGCAACAACTTTGATGCCCAATGATGATATATATTAAAATCATGAATTTTGGCCCTTTATCATTTCCCTTATGACGTATCACCTTCTTTTCCATTCTTCATGCTAATTGTGATTAGGGAAAATTACAATTAAGAAAATACGCATTTAATTAGTAGTCCTAAAATCATAATCAACTACGAAGCACAATGAAAAGCATGAACACTAAATAAAATGAAATGATATCACCGAATTCATGTGTCCATTGGATGACCTCTATAACTCTTCTCCATTTTTCTATAATATAAGTGTTACCCTCAGATTTGTAACCTATGATGAAATCCTATGACTATTCCAACAAAATATTGAAGATTAATTATCGAGCAACAACATGTAGTTATAAACTCTAGATAGATGAAAATGATGGTGATAACATCCTTGTATAGAGATCTCGATGCAAAATAGACAGTCGGGATTAACTAATTTTTATTTTGATCAATGGTTGAAATTAGATGAGATGAGATGAGATAAGATAGAAATGAGACTAGTGGAAGAATGAGGAAATTGACTTACAAAAATCACTTCAGTTTGAGAGGGAAATTGTATTTTCAAATAATGAAAATATTATTTAAATGCAAGAGGAAAAAGGAAAATTAACTTTTTGATCAAATAGAAATTTAATTCAAAAAGTGGGAGAAATGATGAGTCATTTAATTAAATAAAATTTAATTAACTTGTGATAGAATTTAGCTAACAATGAATAGTTAAATAATTAACATGATTATTTAATTATTGTAGAAAGTGGTAATAATTAAATAAATAAAGTTTATTTAATTATAGAGGAAAGAGGAAATTAGTGGCTTAATTAAATAAATATAACTTATTTAAATAATCAAGAGTAATCGAGAAATGAATTAAATGAATTAATTAAATTATTAAAAATTAATAGCAGAAATATGACCCTAGACAATAGAAAAATGGTGTTAGCAAGCCTAAAAAAAAATTCAATATCTACATTTTCCCTTCTTTGATACGATGTAGTTTATTGCGTTGTGTCAAAGAAAAAGATATGTCCTAGTGTAAGGAAAATGATGAAGAGGTAGTCGTATGCCCCCTCAAGAGGGCAGGAGGGTTCAAAAAACATGATTGTGCTCTCAAAATGGATGAGGACTAGAAGATGAAGGGCAAAGGGATAGAGGAAAATAGATAAGGATGATGAAGATGCATAATAGAAGAAATGTTAGTTAGAGTGGAAAATATGAATGTTAGCATAGAAGACATGGATGTTGAGATAATGCTAGTTGAGATAATTTGCGGATATATATTTTGCTATGTAAGGCTTTTGCATTTAATCATCATTGGGTGGTAAAATATGACAAATGGAAAACAAACACCATGGTATGACATAGACTAAGGTGTGCAAGGTCATCCATCTGTAAAACAGACAGTTGCAAACAAAAGATGTCCTAACTCATACTAAGGGTCATATTGCCCCAGTGTTTTTGTCAAGACAAACTGTAGACATCAATCAAAGGAAAGACTATTCATGAGACATCATTGCTCCTCTAAATCCTTCATGGGACATACTCAAGGGTGATAGTAACATGACTAAAGTAAATCCAATGGATAAGAAAAAATAGACCAACAAGGTCAATAGCCATTCATATTGTTTTTTCCAATAAAGTTTTTGTCAGTGCGTTAAGGGATGAAGTAAGTGATGGGTGGACTATTTTAAAAAGGCTTGGTTTTAGGAGAAGAGCCATGTTATATAAGATGTCAAGTCTTGTTTCAATCATGTAACTACCTATATAAGGAAAATGACAAAGTGTGATAGTGACAAGGTCTAGTTTTAGGAAGGACACATCTTGTATAAAGCCATTGGTTTTGATTGATTGGATTGGTTTGATTGATTTGAAAAATGACTAACTTGACTTGGAAACTTGTTGGCTTGCTTATCTTGTTGATTTAGGATTTGTAGTTGAAGTTCATATAATTATTTCATGTTTCAGTTGGCAATGTCCCATTTATTTTGACTGGCCCAACAAACCCTAAGAGATTGACCTAGGGGGCCTCAAGGGCTCATTGATAGATGGCCTTTCCTACTTTGCAATGCATAGAGACCACATATTTCTACATGGATCTTGACTTTGTTTCAATGAAAAATGACAGAATCATGATTTTATTTGACAACACCTAAAGGACTAACCGAATGCCTTGGGGGCACATTGGAAAATGGCCTTGCCTACATCTAGTTGTAGAGGCAACGTAGTTCGATAATGACAAAGACTAACATGATTGACTTTGACTCTATTTTTGGGATTTTTTGAAAGTTATCTTAATGTTTTTGGGTTTTTCACATGTTTTTATTTTTTTGGATTTTTAAGTTTTATGATTTTTTTGTTTTTTTGAAGTTTTGAGATTTTTTTTCTTTTTGTGTATAGTGACCTCCAATGAAAAGTGTAGAATCCAACAAAGCTAGGTGTTAGGATATTTCCCCTAGTCAGGTATAAGACTAACCAATAGGGATGAGATGGGATAGGGGTTTATTATGGATGGAAGGTGAAAAAGACGTAGAATGTCAATCGCTCCAAGCTATGGGAAGGACAAAAAAGCGTTATTATGGAATGGTGAAGTTTTTTAATGGATGATAACTATAATGGTCATGACAAATGCATGTGAAATATGCCTTCAAAAAAGTGAGCAAGCATGCCAAGGATCCAAGGACAAACATGATCTTGCCCCTAGTCAAGCTAAAAACCAATTGACAGGCAACGATAATGATAATGGCACTGTTTAACATGGAAAGGACACATCTGGAAACAACATGAGGAATAGGAAAGACATATCCATGACAAAGTGACTAAAGGATAAAGATATGCGAGAAGGATAGGAACAAAGACAAGGAATTTTTTGGATGATGTACAAGGTTGCATAGCAAGATTATATGGATTAGGCTTGTTGTATTTGGAATGACTTCTTTTCAGGATTGAATGGGATGATGGAAGGATTTTGGGTAAGTGGATCAGAGTCCTTAAATCAATTACAAGGGAAATCCAAGTCCAATAATAGGTATGAAAGGATAATGGATTGATTTTGATAAAATATAAGAGATGAAGATTATAAGATGGTAGAGTTAGCATATGATCTCCAAAGGCTATGTTGCATAGGAATAATTTATTTTCTTTGAGGTATGGGTTTGGATAATGCTACAAAGGCTACGAAATGATATTTCATGGACAGTGTATGAACAAAGGATAGACATGTCAAGAGTTTTCCCAAACATGATTTATGTTTGTACCCTAGTCCTTATCAAGATCAATGTAGGTGGGAAATGGATGGGAATGACATAGATTAGATAGATAGATGGAAATGTCATAAAAAATGTCATGCGAAGGGTATGGGAGATGATAAAAATTGCCCCCAAGTGTAATGGTCCACATAGATAATTTCTCTTACTCATGATGCTTGTTTGCTAGGTTTTCATCATGGTACTTATCCAAAGAACCATGTAAATAGTTTTCACTATTGGATGAAATTTTTCTCTTTACTATTTTTTTTATTATTTATTATTTTTCTTTGTCACCAAGATGACTGTTTGCCAAATTTTCATCAAGGAAATTATTTTTTTGATTTTTGATTTTTTTTTGTATTTTCCTTTATATTTCCAAGATGATCACTTTGATGGTGTCGATGTAGATGTCAATGTCATGATATGTAAATAGTGACTTTTACAAAGTAGTTTCCTTGGTAGGATCATAGCGCTTGTATATAATTGATTGATGTCATTGTGATCCTTGTTGATACTAGAGTTGGCCTTATAAAAATACACACACTGCGATAGAGTGCCATGGCAATGCTTATGATAAAGAGTTGTTGCCAAGATGTGACATATTCGTGAGGTATGGTTTTTGGAGTTATGGATGATGATAGATGAGGAAGGATTGTTTGGACATTTGGATGAATTACTTTTTATTTTCCAAACTTGGGATGTTGGATCACGGAGTTTGGAATTTTGATTGGGATAGTGTTTGGAACCAACACTTTTATATGCCTTTTTTATGACCATTTTGAAGGAAGTGGACAATTATTATATGTGGGAGTCCATTTTTCTTGTGGCTCCATATTTTTATTGACTTTTAGATTTGGAATATTTTATTTGCTTGATCCATTTTTCTTTTGGATCCATTTTAACTTCATTTTTCCACTTGTATTTTTGTGTGATTCAATGACATTTGATTTTGAACTTTCGACTTGTAAGAATTTTATTTTGTTGGTTCCAAATGGAAGGTTTATTCATGTTGGAATGAAGATTTATGGTGTGGATGGAAGGATTGTTGGCAACAACCTTATGAGAAGGACTACTCATTTCCCACATTTTGATGTTTGTACAAGATAAAGTTGCCCCCAATATCAAGGAGGTACCACTAACACCATTAGATTTGTTGATTGAAGAATATCCAAGACCTTGATGTCCATAATTTTAACAAAACTATATTGGTTCTAGAATTCCTAGATCATGTATGCCTAGTCCTCTTCCTTGATAATGCATGCTTTGAAAATTTTTGTTTGTGATGGGGTATTTGTTATTTTGGAAGCAAGATGTGAACCCATCATTGTGGAAAATGTTGCTCAGCATATTCTCTTCTATGAGAAAGCCTAATTTGATATAAGTGGATGATCCTAATTGGTAGGATGTCTTAGCTTCATTAACATGTGGGATAAATTTATGATTAACATCTTTGGTCTGATTTTGTGACATATTAGATTCAAATGATTCTACCGGTGCTTCGAAGTCGATGTTGAAACTGTCTTTATGGTCATTTCCATAGATCTCTACGAATTCAACTATAGCTTGATCATTTACAAATATGTCTAGAATAGGAGACTCTTGTTCTAAAGGAAGATCATTTATGTTTCCCATGAGACAATTGTCTCACCTACAATGGTACAGGTGGTTAAAATGTGGATGTCATGAAAAGGGTTAAGATTTTGATCTACGATTGGTTTATCATGGATAACTTAATCTTGATTTGTTTTGAGGCTTATTTCGTCATCCTTTGGATGATGATCTTGACATATGTCTAATGATTTAGGAAATGGAATGATATTATTTTCTTCAATGGAATCAATATTTGGACATGGAAATGATGAAGTTTCAATGGAAAGATCCTTTTTGGGATTGGTAGGTAAAGGAAAACATGGTTGTGATAGATGGCTAGATGGTGTAGGAGTAGCAATTTGACTGGATTTTCTAACTTCCTTTTCCTTTCGAATTTGAAAAAATCTCCTTGTTATTCAACCTTGGAGAGGGTATGTGTAGGATCATGATGGGCCAAAAAGTGGCGATATGATGGGTATGTGTAGGGTATGTGGCTAACAACTTTTATTTTACCCAAAATTGATGAAATGAAAAGGGTTTTTAAAGGAGATTCTCAACTTTCCACAAATATAAATTATGTTTTTCTTTGAATTTAATTAATAATTATTATTTATTTTCTATTTGAATTATGACTAAAGTCCGATTGATAGGTTGATTGAAAAAATCTATATAGCTTTAAAAAGTATCACATTTTTGAATCGACATGTATGTCACATTCTATGCTTTGCATACTATAGATTAAAAAAATTGAATTTCATGAGAGTTTTGACCATGTTAAGTGGTCAAACATATGATTTTATATTTTAAAAATTTGTAATAAAAAATTCATAATTAATTATTTACTTGGAAAAATTACAAAAATATGCATCACATCTAGACATGGTCCTCTACTTATATCAAAATCTTATAAAAAATATTATGATTTTATTGTGGTTAGGTGGTCAAAATAGACATATTTTTTTCCTTGAAATTTAAATTACTACATTGAAATTTCAAATTTCAAAATAGATTTAAAAAAACCTAGTAGTTTAGAAACTAAATTCAATTTTCTACAGATTCTATTCTTACATATTTTTGAAATAATATAGATAACTTATTCAAATTTTTATGACAAGTTTCCTAACTCTGATTTTTCTAATTTTTTGGCCACTTAAGGGCCTGCTTTTTCCATGATGATCCTGCACATACCCGAGAGCATTAATTATCGTGGTATTATTGGATGGTAAAGTAGATTGGGATGTAGTGGATTGGAATGGAATAGTGGATGATGAGTTAAGATAGGATGTAGAGGCTTGGAATGGATTAGTGGAAGGTTGACTAGTATAGGAGGTAGAGGCTTGGACTAGATTAGTGGAAGGTTGGTTAGGATAGGATGTGGAGTCTTGGAAGGGATTTGTGGAAGGTTGGTTTCCCTTGTCAAGGTTAGGATAAAGATGACTAATGTATGTTCCTTGAATGACTCTTGATAGTGAGGTTATATGGATGAATGACTAGGGATTATGGATTGTTGGTAAGAAATGGTGTAGGAGCACCAATCCATTTCAATTGAGTTTGGTCAATCTTGTTCTTTGATAGGTTTTCTTATGGGTTTGAGGTCTTTTGTTGAGTCAATAAGGTCTAAATTTACCATTTATCATGTATTAGGAGTTCATCTTTGTAAATGTGCAATGTTGTTAAAAACATGTACAAAAATGCAAGATTGTAAAAGTTGACAAGGTGCAACATTTGGGAGGTGAAAGGTCTAATGTCATGTTTTGGTGTGATTTGAGTCTAGAGGCATAGGTCAAGGTTGTTTTCTTTCATGTTTTTGTGGTCCCTTAATTCATATTGTCATATTTTGACATATTTGTAAAAGTTGTTATCTTGGGAAAAAAAAAGTTGCAAAAATGTGTAAGTTGGAATGCCAACGGTTTGAAATGCAAAAAGTAAGTTTGTATCAGTTGAGCTAGTTGTTTCTTAGGTGGAAAAACTTTAAATACACTGTGTGAACCATGATCCTAATACCTGCAAAACACAACAAACAAACACATTAGAAGATTGAAATGCAAGTTAGAAACATGATTCCTCAAGAAATTCATTTAAATTGCAAGAGAGAAAGGAAATGAGATGAAGAACACCAAGAAACTCAAAACAAATCAAATCCTATTCTAATGAAATATAAACTCCTAATCTCTTGAGGGAATTGGTGCCAATTTGATGTGAAAATTGGCCCTTTCCCAACTCCAATGATGCAATGTTGATAGATGATGAAGAGTGTTGATGAGTGATCCACTTTTGTGAAGATTCAAATGTGCTCTAAGATGAAAACCTGCATAACCTAGCTATGGATGGATGAATCTTGCAAATGCTTGAAGATGAATTTGAGTAGAGTAAGTTTACTCAAATTGTGGATGATGAAATAAGGATATGAGCTCTTTATTTATAGATTGATAAGTTGAAGAGATGTCCAAATTTGATCAATGTGGGACAAAGATTCAACCAATGATATGATTCCACTTGTCAGCATGTGAGAGGATGAAGGTTGAGCAAGTTTTGAGGATTGTGCCAATAAATGCATAAATTTGAATTTCAAATTTGTTGAAATGGCTTGAAAGGGGGGAAGAAAGAAAGCAATAAATTCCACTTGGCTCAAGGAAAAGGACATGTAAGAGATCATAAATGCCTTGTTGGAAGGACTTATTCCCACTTGGATTTTGAATTCAAATTAGGGGAATATTCCTTAAAAGATGCCTTGTTGAAGGAAAATAGAAATTTGAGCGGGGGCCCTAGCTCGGTTGGCTAAGTATTTCCTGTTGCAGGTAGCTGGTCACAAGTTCTAGTCTCCCCAGTCCCGTGGTACCAGAGGGCGTGTCACGCCAGTGCCGCCGGTCACGTTAAAAAGATTACCAGGCGTGCTGCAGTTTATAGGGGGCCGTGCTATACAAATCCGATTTCTGCAGCCTAAAAAAAAAAAGGAAAATAGAAATTTAATAAATCAAATAAGTCTATTTTCATGTGCAAGTTGCAAAATCTAGAGGATTTGAGTGATTAGGATTAGCATTGATCATGATTTGATTAATTTAGATGATGTTAGTTGATTTGACAATTTTGACTTAGATTTTAGGATTTAAATAACTCAAAATGAGAAAAAGAATGATTTAGACTTAGTTAAATAAATATTTTTGATTTATTTAACCAAAGGGGATGATGTTAGATTAAGTTAGATAAATGCTTGATTTATTTAATTTAATTAGATTAAATTTAGAGATTTAATCAAATAATATAGATTATTTAATTAAATAAAGATAGGAAGATGAAATGGCCTAGCTAATTACATAGAGACAATGATTTAATTAAATCGAGGGATTTATTTAATTAAAAGGAGAATTATGATGACTTTAATCAAATAAGGCTATTTGATTAAATGGTTAGATAGAGGGATAATTCAGGATGAAGTGATGTTAGTAGATCAAGATTGAGTGTATGTACATTTTACGTGTCTACATTTTGCCCCTCTTTGAAGCAATGCACTTGTTGCATTGGTTCAAAGAATAACCTTGCCCTGATCAAAAGTCAAAATTTCTTTGATTTTTTGGATGCCTCACTATTGCCCTAGTGAAAGAATTTTACTGGTATACTGCCCCCTCGAGAGATCGGGAGAAGAGGTTTGATTTGAGGGTCGATCTCTCGAAAAAAAGGTTCAAAATCAGTTCAACTCAAATATTTGATGTAGACAAATTTGATGATGTAGACAGTCATCAACCATGGCTAGCCTCATGCCTATTTTGATATATTACACACACTTGATCCTGATTTATACCATGAAAGTGACATTATTGATGATATAAATGAGATGATTATGATGTTTGGGTGATATGATGATGCATGGATGATATGGATGCACATGATATGATATGATGATGATTTTATGATTATGCAAATAGATGATAAATGTATGGTTTATGAGATGTTTAGAATAACCAATCTATATTATTTAATGATGAAATGCAATGTATGCAAGATGATCAATGTTTCCTATATGATATGATATGATATGATATCCAGATGGCCTGTGGATGTAGGATGGATGCAATGGTGATGATTAATGATTAACTGTCATGGTACCATGTTAGCGTGAAAAGCAAGAGATAGAAGAAAACAAGAGATTCCAACATGATGATGATGATGATGATGATGATTTCTTGCCAAGGAGTTAGGATTTTCAAAGGACCAATTACCTTATGTTTGATAACACACGTAGGAATGATGCATCAGGGTATAAAGAACCAAGATGGCATTGCACCTAGTGTGATGGACTTTGACTCAACAAACAGATAGGAGTATTCTTGTTCACACTTAACATACAGAAACCTTGCTAGGATGTACCTAACAAAGCAAGTATTTGCCAAATTATATTACAAGAATGTCCAACAAGCATAATAGATAAAAGATAATGATCGTTGCCCCATTCCTATCTCTCTAAATCATTTTTTTGGATATCATCGAGAGGTCCTTGGAATGAGCGCAATAAGATAAATAAAAAGAAAAGATCAAGTATATAAACAAGCAAATGTTCTTCATACCTTCAGCCAAAGGGATGTGTTTTGATAGGATAAGGATCCAAGGTGATATCCAAAATGATGCCCATTGTTAGAACGATACATCCTAGGACATGCATTGTATAGGATGATGATGGTTTGATAAGTTGATTGATGAGCTTTTGATATAAAGTTGATTGACATGTTTGAAAATGATCAAGACTTTGATTTTGTTTTAAAAATGTGTTCTTTGCTTTTGATTTTACGATTGAAGCTCGCTTTTGTTGATTGTTGTGATTGTTTCTATTTGTGTTGCCAAAGGATGAAGGTGACGATCAGTTTATTATGGATGGTGCTTATTGCGGGTGCAAGCAAGATGAGGCAGATGGATTTTTTAAATATTTGGATGTTTTTTAACATTTTTGAAATGTTTTGAGGCTGTTTTTGGTGTTTTTGGATTTTTCAAATGTTCTGATTTTTGAATTTTGAATTTTTTTTTTTTGGATTTTGTGTGTTTTTTGGATGTTTTTGGATTTTGATGTCTCAAGGGCTGATCAAAGATGAGCCTTGCCTACATTTAAGCTTAGAGACGACGTAGTTCGGATTCCAATGTTTTTTGTCATTTTTTGATTTTGACTTGTTTTTGGATTTTGATATGGTTTGGATGTTTTTGGATTTTTGCATGATTTTGATGATTAGGATATGGATGTGAATGATGATATCAGTGCTCTGTTTGGGATTTTTGTTGAAAACCAAGCTAAGGTTGATTGATCTGATTGGTGGATTGATGACGATGACAACATTGTTGATGATACACAACAATGCAAGGATTTGATTGATTAGGATTGATGACAATAACATTGTTGAGGATGCACAACAATGCAAGGATTGATTGATCAAAATTGATGATGATAACATTGTTGAGGATACACAACAATGCAAGGATAGTGTTAAGCAACACAATGATTGGGAATGATATCCCAAGATGATGATTTTTTTGATTGGATTTGATTGATCATGATTGTTGAAGCTTGGCTTTGAATAAAAGATGTTTGAATGATGTGATGTGACATTGACATGCAAATTAGATGTGACAGATATCAATTGTTTGGATTGATGTTCAATGAAAGATGAAGCTTGATAAGGGATGTTTGTTCATCAAAATATGCCATGGGCTAGTGATTTGGAATTTTTGCTTATAAGTGGTGGACCAATTTGATTTCATGTTATCAATGTTCAGATCACCACATAGGTTGGAGGACATAGATCAATATTTATTCCCAAATCTAGATGCCAATATTTTCCCCCAGTGTCTAGCAATGTACATAATGCAATGGATGGATGGATACACAAAGGATGCCAAGGATTATCTTGTGATAAGATAATGTGTTCGGATAAAGAATGCTCATTTGGATAATGCTTCATAGCTCAAATAACATTGCATAGGATAGGATCAATGAAAATGACCCATGTCAAAGATGTTTACCATAAGCAAGTGCAAAGTGTGAACCAAAATTGTCAAGATCAAGATAACTTGGATGATGGATGCAGATGGATGAAAATGGATTGGATCAATGGTTTATGGATGGATGGATTTATTGTGGATAAGATGGATGGAATATTGGATTTATTATGGATGGGATGAGATGCTTTCACTTGAACTGGCACACGTAGATGCTTGATTCTACTCATGATGCCTGTTTGCTAGGTTTTCATCATGGTCTTGCCCAAAGCGCTGCTCATGTGGTTTTCAATAGAGGATGATTTTTTTCTCTTTACTATTTTCAATACTTTTTCTGATTTTTTTGATATTTTTGAAAGATTTTAAGCTCATGCTAAATCATGAGGTATTGCTGATGTAGATGCCCCTGTCATAATGTACCATCGGTATTCTACTTGAAGAAGTTGTTTTGCTAAGATACGTGCACTTGAATGCAACTTTTGAGATTCCTAATTTGCTTCATCGATATTGGAGTTGACTTTGTCTTTATGCGCACATCATGATAGAGTTCCTTCAAAATCCTTATGATGAAGGGTTGTTACCAATAAATGGTCAATTTGAGAATTGGATATCACTCGTGGAGGTGTGGATGGAGTGTGTTTAGGGATATGAGATGGATTGGTTGACAACTTGGAATCTTTGACTCTCCAAACTTGGGAAGATGAGCAATGATGGGTGGATACGAAAGTGTGCATGGAATTAAGACCAACTGCTTGATATACCTTGTACCTCACTTGAAAATACTACTTTTTCTTTTGCGGACATCTTTGATGGATACTTTTCCCTTTTTTATTTTTTCCCATATTTTCTTTGACTGATGGAGTTTGATAGGGATAATATTTCTTTGTATTCTTTGGTATCCATTTGTATTTGATTTTTCCTTTATGCTTCCTAGCTTCTTTTGCTTTGATAATGTTCTTTTTCCTTTGATGTTGGTCCCAATTCATGGATGGGGTGATGGGTGGATAAAGATTCATGACGTGGCTAGTTGTAGTATTGACACTAGTTTCATCATAAAGATTCTTTGTGCTCCCTATGTTGACGTTTGCTTGAGACAAAGTTGCCCCCAGTATGGTAGAAGTTGTATCTTCATGCTTTGATTCTTCCTTTTATGAGATGTCTTGTTCGATAAGCATTCTCTGATAGATAGCCATTGTAGATGACATTATTTCAATTTGTTGCTCTGCTAACTCTGGAATATCTTGTTTTATCTTACCGATTTCCTTGAGTAGATAATACTGAATATCTTTATTCATGATGTCCTCAGTCTGTATTTGGGATATATCTGATACTGTTGTTGACAACTCTATTTGATTGTAGGAATCAATAACATGCTCTTTTTGTGTAACAATGTCAGGAATAAAGGGATCCTATTTTGAATAACGATCATCTATGTTTCCATCCAAAGAAAGCATCTCATGGGTAGATGGAGGAGTATGGATATGATCATCTTGCATAGATAGGAGAGTGTCCATTAGATTATTGTAGTATTTTGAAGATACAAATTCTTGATTTGAATGATTTCAGAGTTGCTTTTGAATGCTTTGGATCAAGTTCTTGAATGGATCAGTTTCAAAGGATGGATTGCTTATAAATGGTTCTTGGATGTTGTCATTAGACATGGGGAATAGCTCAATATCCTCTTGATCTTTGAGTGAATTGGGATCAGGTGTCGAGTTGAAGATTCCTTCAATATCGACAATCATGAGATTGAAGGTTGTCAATATGTCTTGGAAAGGACCATTGCTAGACTTTGGTGAAAGACATTGATCATGTTTTAGAATAAATTCTTGAGATATGCCCTCTAACTCATTAGGTAATGTGGGGACATTTTCAACATGATTATTGGTTGATGCATTGTTGGAGGAGGCGAAAACATCTTTATTGATGGACAGATTTTGAACATTGTTTTCAACAATGCATTGAAGAGATTGTGAATGTTTTCAACCATACGGTCAAGTGATGTTGACATTTCTTGGATTGGATCATTGTTGGGTTTTGTTCATTTTGATCATGATTGAAAAGTGACTCTTGACCTATGTTGATTTGATTATTGGATGAATTAGACATAGCTTCAAGGTGCTCAATGATGGATTGATCTTGATCCTTGTTTTCAACAGTTGTCATCTTTTGTGTTTGTGCTTGTGTTTGTTGGGTAGCTTGAGAACCTGTTGAGCTTGTGTTGCTTGTTGTGTGGCTAGATAGATATCCTTTTTAGGCTTGGCGAGCCTTTAGTGCAATCATATTGTCTCGCTAAGTTTGGTTTTGGTGGTAGTGGTGGCCATGTTGGATTGACACAATTGGAGCGATCATGGTAGTGAGGGGTTGAGATGTGATGAGAGTGGTGTTTGGAATGATTGAAGTGATAGGGATGGTTGGAATGGCCAAGATGATAGATCCTTGGGAGACCATATTTTGATTTTTTAGGATTGAGTTGTCATTTGATTAGATACCATCTGTTGGTGCGATGTCGATGGTATATTCAAAGGTTTTGATGTGATGGCTTGATTGGTGTAAGGAGGATTTATTTGGATGGGTATTAGTGCTAGGTCCAAGGAATGATGTTGATATGGGTAATGTGGTGGAGATGTCTCTTTGACTAACTATTTTGGTATTTGATCTATTTGTTCTTGATTTCGATTTGATTGATATAGTTGATTTGGTTTTTGTTCAAGCAGATTTGGAGTGTGTACTTGTTTTGATTTTACAATGTTTAATTTTAACTCAACATGATTTGAAATTGACCATTGTTCATGTTTGGAATACTCGTATGTTTTGAAAATGTAATCCCAAATTTGTCAATTCACAAAAATTTTCTCAATTTTTGAACTGAACATCTTTTAAAAAACTTGTAGATTTATCTACCAAAAAAATTTATGATTTATGAAAATGAAGTATATTTTGATTGGCGCTTTGAAATTAATGATGTATGGAGTTTGTATTCCATGTTCCTCTTTTGAATTGACCTTGTTCAAAATAAACTCTAAGGTTCTTAGGATCAATGACGAGATGAGGGATGAAAAGAAAATGATATGAGTGTTGAACATTTAGGGACCTTGTATCTGCTAGATTAACTTGATCTTTGATTTTTAGGATTTATTGAGCTTGTAAAACTAAGATATTTAGATGTATCTTAGGATGAATTTTCCAAAGGACCCCTAATTCAATTAAATGTTAGTTTTCTGCATTCCCGATACACCTAACTAAACAAGGTGATTTTGATTTTTGATGATTTACCCAAGTCTAAAATGATGTTTTCAAAGCTTTAAAGTTGTTTGTGGGATGGGATGATAAATGTGTTGAAATGGAAGAAGTGTTTGATTTTGATCCTAAATGAACCTAAGAAGGACTTTTTTTACAAGGCCAAGGATTTGAATAACATGCTTTTCCCTTCAAACCAAAAGATAAATGTTTGCTCAAAAGACCATAAGACAAAAGATACACAAGCACATGTATTGGGTTCAATTGATTTCATCTTGATTAGTGAATTTCTTTTATCACAAACACTTTCTTGATTAGATTTTCAAACTAAATGTCCAATGTCCTAACTTCTTCAAACCCCACAAGATATGTCATGTGGAAATTTGATGAACTTAAGGCAAGGGTTTTCCTATTGTTTACTTAAGGAGACAAATTGAGATGTAATCCAATGCTTAGAAACCTCTAAGGATGTGAATCCCAAGGGAAAGCAAAAACATATAGATTGAGTCAATGATATTTGTCTCCAAAAGGGTTTGAAATTTGGATGATGATGTTAAGTGTTTGTTTTCATGATGTTTTCTATCAAGCAATGAATTTTGTAACCCAAGAATAAGTACAATCCTATGGATGTGTAAGATAATATTTGTTGGATTCCCACTTGGACAAGTCCAGCTACGCTTATCTCTAGTGGATGGTTAGATGCTTGACCCCACTGGCTCCCCTCCACGACACTCACTTATATGGGGCAGCCAAGCATCAACACCCATGAAACTCCCATGGCATTCTTTCCATCTCTACTAGAAGACCGTAAAAATGTGGGGTGGCTTCAGAACAACCGTTCTTGCACCAACAAATAGATTTAAGGATTTTGGTAAATTCTAGCACATGGGTTTTAGTAAGGACTTTCTGTTAGTAGGAGTTGACCCAACATGGAAAGAGTACCCTTTTGGATCCATCTTTTTGGAGTCAACCGCATGATATTGGCATTTCTTCCAATATCCACATTTATATCCTGGCTGGAAATGCTCTTGGCTTTAGAGTGTTACCGGTTGATTCGTTCCCTTGGGTGATTACTTTTTCCCACAAGGCAGGCCCTCTAAGATAAACAAAAGCGAATGAAGAACAAAATTTGTAACTCGATCAATCTTTGATAGCAACAAAGAGAGATAATGGAAGTGAAAATGCCCCCTCACACTCGCACAATAGTTTGTTCAATTTTAAGCTCAAATCGAAGTGTGGAGGTGATTGCTTTGTCTTAACCCAAAGTCATGGAAAAGACCTTTTGATTCTCAAGATTTCTATAAAGCGTGAGAGAAGCGCATACGTCTTTTTCCAATGGCTTTAGTCTAAGTAAGCCCTCATGAAAAACACAACTACAATTGTTCTTTTTAAATCCTCAAAGCAATATGTGAGTTCGTTTTAGAGCACCAAATGAAGTGTGAGAAATTGCCTTGTTCAACTATTAATCCAATAAACAAAATCTAGTAAGTTGTGATCCTAAAGTTCATTTTAGCCTTTGCAAGAAATGGAAAAGGTTCCTTTTAAGCCCAAACGAAAACTAGTGTCCTAAGAAGGAGAAGGTAACAAATTCTTAAAGAAGTGTTAAACAAACACTAAAGTGTTTGATTGAACAAAATATCCTTCTCATGCTTCTCTTTCTTTTGATTTTTATTCCCAACCTACAAAAGTGATCAAAATGTTAGATGAGATAACATAAAAGGATATAGGGGTTAGATGAATCATTTAGCAAAACACCCTAAAACTTAGCCAAGTTATCATGTGTTTTTCCTTTAGATGCAAATTTGTAAATTTTAACTCATTAATAGTTTAAAAAAACCTACACCATTGGATAGCTTACGAAATTCTACCCTATTTAAAAAAAAAAGCATCAAAAAAGACCTTTGTATGACCAAGATATGGTCATTTTAAAAACTGACTCTAAAAAGCGCTAAGACAGTGATCATATGCGCTAAACTTCATGGGTGCTATAACAATGATCATGGGCACTATAACAGTGATCATGCATGCTAAAACAGTGATCATGGGCGCTATAATAGTGATCATGGGCGCTAAAAGAACAGTAAAGAGCGCTACAAGAAATGTAAAGAGCGCTAAAAGGAGACAGAGATGAGATAGCTGAGAGGGGAGAGAAAGGATACTGATAGGCAGAGTGATGAGAGACAGAGAAGAGTGTAGAGAGGATATAGACAGGCCGAAGAGAAGAGAAAGGGAGAGGGAGAGATAGCTCAATATATAGAGGGGGAAGATGGAGTGACATAGATAGTGGGAGATATAGAGAGATAATTATATTATAATAATTATAATATTATATTAATATTATAATAATTATAATAATTATAATATTATATTAATATTATAATATAATATATTATATTAATAAATATTATAATAATTATACATGGTGCCACAATTTTCATTTTAATTGACATAATCTAAAAACCTAGCTCGTCAAATTGGAGAAGTGAGTCATGCGCTGATGGAGGAAAGGTTGCAAGAAGCCATAGATTGAGCTTGCTTGGCTGCAAAAATTGGAATTTTTGTGATTTGTTTTGCCGTGAAGGCCTCTGTATCTCGTTTGTCACCAAAATGGTTTGTATATTTCATCTAAAATTTATGAATCAGAGTGCTATAGGGAATTTTTGATTTGATTTGGTTTGTGAATATTACTCTTTGTGATTGTATTTTGTATATTTGTCTTCAATGCCGGTGGGACAAACCATAACTCAGTGCTTTCAATCACTTTGCAACTCCATTATTTGTGACTATGTTGTTTGCTTGTGAGAATCACAAGTTGGAATGCATGTCTGTTGTTTGCAAGTGAGAATCATAGTTCACCGCCTTGTCTATGCTACAACATTTGGGCCCCAAACTAGACATCATCCTTTTTCACAATCACACAAGCTACCCTATTGCAAGGAGAACACATAGAATCACTAATAATGGGATCCCATACTAGCCCAGCTAGAATAGTTGCACCACCTTTCCCCAAATATGATTAGTGAAAAAAGTTAAACTCTCTCCAAACAAATTTAAGAGTACATTCTAGCTCAAATATCATAGATTTAGTTTCTTGAAAGAGAAAGCAATCCATTTTAAGCCTATTATTGTAAGAGGATCTTAAAATGCATTCTTTCCAGAAGATTCCAAACTCTAACATTCCAATTGGTGCATCCTATTTTCATTTATAGTACAACCTATCAAAATATTTGGGTTATTTTTCCTCTCTATTTTTTCCACTCTTGTGATTATTAACACATGAGTCAGTTTGATTTTTCTTTTTTCATCAATCCACATCAACACTTGGCCTAGGGACAAAATTCCCCTAGATGGTAGCTTCATCTTGGAATGGATAATTAATAAAATTGAATCTTTAATCTTAGATTTACTCATGAAAAGTGTATGTGAAAGGTCTTTGGAAATCATAGACTCAATGTTTTGTAGAGCTTGGGGAGCAATGGGAGGTGTAGCCAAACTAAAAAACAACTTAAACTATTTGAATCTTTCTAAGGCAAGATCTTGGGCATTTTTTTATTACCTAGAATTATCCTTGAAAAAAATCAAGAAGAGCAAGCTCATTGTTGATAAAAGGCATATATTCAAGGATACCAACATATGCCTCACTAGAATGAGAGTCCTCCAATTTGTCAAGAATCTCATCTAAAGTATTAAATTCATTCTCATAAATTTTTCTATTGTCTATTTTATTATTTCCTACACAATCAAGGATGAAATTCTATTAGCTACAAGTCTATTAATATTCTTAAGAATTTTTGGGCCATGCCTTCTTTGATGACCATCCATTTTACATAGAATACAAGCATTCAAACCTCTCAAAACTTCAATATCATGTTTAGTTTGATTATCACTCAATTGAAAGCACAAAATATGTAGAATACACTCATTAGATTTGAGAGATATAAAAACCCTAGAGTTAAGATGGGGAAGAGTAGACCTTGTTTCTTCCACTTGCAACAAATTACCCAAATATTTGAGGACTTGAGGGATAAAATTTCACATCTAAGTAGAGATATTTTAAAATTATAGCCACCTTAAAATATAATTGGCTAAAGCATTACATAGGGTAGAATCAAGGGTTCAAAGATAGACCTAAAAACAAAATTTCCCATATTCTAAAACTCTTTCTTTTAAAACTATTGATTGCATACCATGATTTTTGAAGAAGAAAGTGAATAAATCTTTATGTATCATTCTATAGAAAGAAACATAGAAAAGGAAATGAACATTAGATTTCCATTTGAACCCTAATGAGGATTTAAACAAATGCTCTAAAATATTTTTTTTTCTACTTGATCCTATTGTAGAAGACTACTCTTTAATCTTTAGATCTACCACCTAATGCATTTGTCACTATTCTTGCTTTTCAACCTTGGATCTTAAAGGAAATTTGAACCACCTTTATAGCTTCCTGTACATTCCTTTTCATTCATAGTCTTCATCCTTGTCAAAACTTCCAAAGCTGTTCATTTATCAAGGTTTACACTTCCAAAGATATGATATAAGGGATGAGGATGGGATCGTGTCTCAAATGATTTTGGCGGAATAGGTACCTCTCAGTCTTTAGCTTTCAATGAAAAAGATATCAACATAGACTTGTGTTACCATATTCAATAATAAAGCGAGCTTTGGAATGATATAAAATCCTCTATTAAAAAAAGGATGACAACAACTAATCAATATCAATTTCTAGAGGAACTAGTGAGCAGGGGAAGCTTCTTTAGATGATCAACTAGATGATCAAACCACCAACTTAGCACAAATCTCTCAAATAATCTTTAAGTGGACCTTTCCAATCCACATTCCTTCAAGGAAAAGACCCCCCCAACTAGGGTTGTTGTACTCAAACAATCAAGAGGGCTTGTATCCACTTGGATCATGTCAAATAGGACTAAAAAAAACCATGAAACTCAAGTTTTCACTTAGGAAACTCCATTTTATCATTGCTCTAACCACTAGACCTCTTTACCACCAACTTAGCACAGCTCTCTCAAATACTCTTTAAGTGAACCTTTCCAATCCACTATTCCTTCAAGGAAAAGACCCCCCCAACTAAGGTTCTTGTACTCAAACAATCAAGAGGGCTTGTATCCACTTGGATCATGTCAAATAGGACTAAACCAAACCATGACACTCAAGTTTTCACTTAGGAAACTAAATTTTCTAACCACTAGGCCTCTTTACCACTAAAAGGCTTGTAGCCCTGCCCGGTAGGACAGTCAAAATAAAATCCACAAATAAGCTTCTATCAAGCACAAACCATTGAACTTAGATAAGTAATATATGCCCCTACAAAGTCTGAAAACCTACTTTCTTGACAGTGGACAATAAAAGAGAAATGGACCAAAACAACATTGCTCCAAGAGGCCTAATTGGCAGGCTACAACATGATAGTTGACTATCTAGGCTCTCTCCTTCACCCCAAAGCCTTGAAACAGGTTCTTATAGGCTAGTTACACCCATGTCTATCACTCCTAAGTGACTTCACAGTTAAAATCACCCTAAACAAGCAAAACTCAACTTTTTGCTTCACAATCTAGGCCTATCACATGAGGATGCCAGGCCTAGAACATTGTAAAACTTCCTCCACAAAGCATGCCATTCTCCAGAACCCTAAAAATATGAAAATATACACAAATATCTTCCATCCCACCAAGAATTAGCATTATTACAACATGGAGATGGAAGAAAGAGCCATTCTTCAATCAAAACCCTAGTTTTGAGGGTTTTCAGACCAGTTCTTGCTAAAATGGCGATATATTCTTTTATACTCAATGAAAACTTGTCAAATCACCTCCAAAAGAAAGCCTGGTCTTCCCTCTATCCAACCATAATAGGAATTTACCCATACAGTACGTAAAAAGGCCGTACCACATAGTAGAACAATAAATTTACACAGATTTTCCAGAAAACAACAAGCTTTTGCATTAGAACTTCAAAATGATGTTAGTGTAATTAATATTTAATTACACTTGCATAACTTTACTTACGTAATATTTTAATTCCTAGGTTAATTATTTTCATCCTTATCTTGTTGAACTATCTTGTTGCTCAAGATAAGATTAGGGTTATGCATACTTTGCTTTTATAAAGCAAATCATCTCATGTAATTATGAATTCCTGAATAATAATATTTTGCACATCTTTTTGCAATAGCTTTGCTTTTTCTATTTTTCTCTTCCGTGGAAGGCTTTTCTAGTTTGCATGTCTGATCTTGGTTTCTAACATGGTATTAGAGCCTTGATTTTCAACCCCTTCTCGTATTTTGGAGAATTTCAATGCAAAGCATGTTCGGGGATCCTTGAGGGTTTCATTCCTTGAGCCTATTTATGAAGCGTCTTGGATCAAATATGAGTTTTCCATTAGATTCAAAGCACTGGAAAAGGTTAGAAATGGCTTTTATTTCATTGATTTTGGCCATCATTTTCCAGATCCATGAGGGTTTCAAGCTGGGAGATTTTTCGCAAGCTCTGGAGGTAGCCGAATTTTTGGAGAATTTTGGGCACAAACGAAGGTCACCATTGTGTTCGTAGTGGCCAAAAACCCTAAGATCGCCTTTCGTTTCATCGATTTTGGTGAAGTTGGTCCAGAAGGCAATTTTTTTTGCTTGGGGGTCCGTACGACCTCCCCAACACGTAGTTCGAGGCAAAAAAATTAAAAAATTATTAATTTTTGTGCAGAAAGTTGCGGCTCTAGTTCAAAAAGAAACACGCCATTGCCGCTCAACCGAGCGGCCACCAGAGGACTACTCAGCCTGGCGGCACGACCCCATCAGCACTGTCGGCCACAGTTTAGCCCCCACGGGCTCCAAAGTAGCCGACCGTGGTCACATGGGGGACCGGGCACTAAGTGCCCAGCCCCCAGCGGGCCCCCTCCAGTGCAACAATGGTCCTATTGGGGACCACGGGCCCACACCTGGCCCCTGCCGGCTACAAAATATACTCGCAGCCGTGCAATTTTTTTGATAGGGGGCGCTTTTTTGCCCCAACGGCCTCCAGGCCATCAAATTTTTTCTCAGAAGTGCTGATGTCAACATGACGTCAGTGGCCATATGACACTCTTTGCCCCCTCCTAACCCCAGTTTTCCTTTAAGGAGCAATATTTTTTCTTTTTGGCATAACTTGGGCATACAGTATCGAAATTGGGCAAACAAGATATCACCGGAAAGCTGGTTTTGAGCACTTTCCTGTGGTATAGTTTTTTTTCAGTATTTTTCTATTTGGCTGCATTTATTTCTGTTTGAAGTTAGATGTTCATTTATGGCTTCCGAGCTCATAACTTTTTTCCATGATCTCTGTTTTTCGCCTTCTTTGTGGTGTCAGAAAGGTATTGAGGAACTCTATTTTTTTGTCCATGCAATTTTTTTTGTATCTGTCCCAGGTTGATTGTTATTCCAGATTTTTCTCAATGGGTGTTTTGGAGATTACTTGGATGTTTTGGCAGTTGGAAGGGTGAAACTTGAATATTTGTACTTCATTTCAGTACCACACCATCTTATTTCCTGTTTATGCATATTTAGCATTCTCTCCTTTTACAATCGTTGGGTTATTGTAATAAATGAACTGAGATAAAGTTCCATCAAGGGGGTTCCTTGCATAATAATTTGATTAGAGTGTGCATGCACTTTGATCTCCATCTTGTTTTGATGGCAACTCACATGGGTTATATATGGTTTCTTAGTTTCTTTTGGCCACATCTTGTCTTAGCTTGACACATATCAAATTCACATCGGTTCACACTTTAGATTGGGAATTCATGATTATTGATCCGCATTGGTTCAGATCCTTCTCAATTTGAGGGCCATGTTTTTATGGTTAATGTTACAGAGTCTTTATGGTACTTGTTCCCATGGAAGAGTTTTAGTCTCAGTTTGGCATCGACATTGAGATACACAGTGTCTAGATTCTGTCATCATATCATCTATTGTTGCTTCACAGATTCTAGGGTTGTTCTAGTTTGTGAGTTTTCCAGTGTTCCATGGCATCGAGTCTGCTGTCGCATTATTATGATTCTGCCCGAGTCCTTCAGTGACTCTCATTTGGTTTCTTGTAGACAAAAGTATCTTTCCTTGCTTGTCGGATTGTGGATCCAGTGTTACTCCACAGTGTTCTTCTAGTGCCCTCTCTTGAGGCATCACAATACAAGTCAAAAGACTTCATAAAGTTTGGTAGAACTTCAAAATGATTCATCAACCCACATGCCTCAACCAAGAGAGGCTTATTTCTATCTTCAACCAACCTTCCCGATGTCCCACAACTGAAATTTGAATTGGTTGTACGTTGGGAACTAACAAAACATCATTTAGACACCTAATTGCCTAGTTAAGGCAAGTTAATACAACTTCCACAAGCCTGAATACAAAGATCCTTCAAGAGGTGTCAAAAGGCATCAAAACCATTTCAAAACACCAAGGAAACTCCCCTCAAGCACCTAGTTGCATCATGGCATTTTGATTCTTTAATTTTCCAAGGTGAACTAAGCTTACAAAGTGAGGATGGAGACCTTGTGATTACATTGAAACTTATCACCAAGACTCAAAACCTACTACAAGCCTTTGAAGAATCAAAATGTTGTTTCAAATGACTATGAGCACTAACTTTCACTATTTGAAGATGTTGAAACCTTGTCATAGAGAGCTAGAACATTGATGCAACCACTCATCCTACCTTAAAACATACCAAAAGTCTCCAAGCAATTAGACATAGGAAGATTTAAGATGACTTAAACAATTTTTATTGCCAAAGCATAAAATTATGATGAATTAACCAGTCCTAATACACACTCCCTCCCCGTTAACCACTTAGACATATGGATTTTATCAGTGGACAGCTGAACCACCTCACACATGCACCTGAATTATGTCTATTAGTGTTCTAATTCATCTTTTTCAAGACAACTTAAACCAAAATATTATGTATGGTGAAATCATTCTTCTGCACAATACATTTGAGGCCTTGGTTGTGTAACTGGTGGACCATATTCACATTTAACACTTGTTACAAAGTTTAAAGTCATTAATTGCAAGGGATAGTCTCCTTCATACATTGATTTGATTTGTGATGGACACATTTGGACGGTAGTAACAATAACTTGCAATCTATCAAGACTTGATTACCTTATAACCAATCAAATTCTAGTGATGAAATGATAGATTAATCATAATGTCACCTTGGGATCACATCACCATGAAATAAATTCATCCAACATCCTTATGAGTGCAGGTACCACCAAATAGGTATTTGTTAGACTTGTCTTCCTCGAGCGAGGGAAATTTAGGAAGAGAAGATGAAAGTGAGACATGTAGTAGGTCTAAAAGAGGGAGATCAACTAGAGGTCAAAACATTAGAAGAAAATTCTGTAAATGCATGGAATTTTTTCTTGTTGAAGGGGGGTCATGTTCTTATGATGATGAGAGCATAGGCGACATTGAGGTGCCCTTGAGGTACAAACATCTATGGAAACAATGGGTACCCAGGGAACTTCCTCCAATAAACACTGATTTTTGTGTCAATGAGAGGATATATCACATAGCACCATCGTCATTACATGGTTTGGGCCTATTTTGCATGGAAAACATAAAGGTCTGTTACGACAAAGTTACTGAATTGATGGAGTATGTCGAACCCTATTATAGTTACAAAGATTGGATGTATCTAGTTCAATATACACGAAGTATGCGTAGGTATGTATTGTCAACAAATTATATACAACTAAAAGATAAGGATTAAAATAAAGGAGTGGCTATGTACATTGACGGAAGGCCAAAAGCATTGGGGAATATTGTAGGGTTTATAAATAGTACATGACCTGGGTCAACAAATAAGCAACCCAATTGCATATTTGAGGAATGTGAGGGAAACTGTGTATTCGTATGTGCGATATAATAAATAACTGCAGGGGAAGAGTTGCTAATCGATTAAAATTTGAATCGCTTAGATACAAAAACAGTTACTATTGGGGTGGTACGTACTATATACCATTTTATCCAACCTCCAATTAATGATTCCAATAAACCATTTTATTATTATGTTTTTTTTTGTAAGTCTATTGGTTTCATTTTAGTAATGTTTTTTTATATTTAATTTTTGTCACAGCAGGACATTGATCGTATAGGGAAGGATTCAGCCTAGACCACAGACCGCGATACATCTTCAGGTACTTCTACCCGACATGTTTACCTCATTGTATTGTACCTCATAATAATAATTTTTATTATTATTTTTTTTTCATAAGTTTATTGGGTTAACTTCGATAATGTTTTAAATATTCTTGTTGTAGACAGCTGATCGGGGAAAGGCACCAGCAGTAGAGGAGAGCATCCATAGGGTCGAGGTGCAGTCACTATTATTGGATGATGACATCACATATTCAACAAACCCTATCGATATGATAAGGAATACACAAAAAAAATGCAATGAAGAAATCCTTCAATTGTTATTCATAGTGCCTCAAACAGATGAGATAAGAGAGAGGGTTAAAATATTGACTGAGAGAGTACAAAACTTGCAAGTAAGTTGTCATGAGGTCTTTAATTATAACATAAGTTCATTCATGGTTTTATAATTTGTAATCTTTTATGTCATGAACTAAATATGTGTTATTTTTACAGGATTTTTTGTGTCCTCATGATGTTGTTGCCCATGATCAGGGTACTGCAGGTGCTGCCCGCGGAGTAGGGGTTGGTACAATTGTCCATCCTGATCTTCCTGCACATACATCACATAATCATTCAACCCCATCATTTGTGCCTATATTGTCGACTGAAATGTCAGAAACACATAGCATGCACGCATTGGGTAGTACTAGTGATGCAGAGGCCACTAGTGCTAGTGATGTTTTAGCAACATTTTCTGGATCTTCCCGTATTACTAGTACAAGAACATTTCCAGTCACATTTGTGGTGACCGAGGATTTCATTCCCATAAAGATAGGGAAGGTCCTAGGTAATTTAAAATGTTTTAATTATTATTATATATAATCCAATTGAAATTTACTTATTCATCACTCTTTTTAGCCTAATGATCCCATGATCATTTTGCAGGAAATAATTTTTTTTATAAAAATCTAGGTGATATAACATTGGAGCTCTTTGGGCCCACCATACATACATGATGGAATTCCCAAAATCAAGATTTAAAGGATGAGCTCATTAACCGTTTAGCTGTGTTGTTCGATGATAAAACATTCAACTGAATGAAGGTCCTTAAGAAAGCTGGTACATATCTAAAGTATGTGAGGGACCAATATAGGTCACATTTAGAGAAGAACAAAAAGTATGAGCATCCCCCCATGATTCCGGAGAGGGAGTGGAAGGACCTGGTGTCAGATGGAAAGGAGAAGGCTGAAAAGAAAAAAAGGAACGACACCACCGGGCCAAGGAAGGTATGTGATACTATAAAAAATGTAATTATATACTAATTAATCTTTATTTTTACATAATATAACATATTTCAAACTTTTCATAGGCTGCCCGACACATCGAAGACAACAAAGGAAAGACTAGAAAAACACGGGCAACAAAAACTTGGCTCTGGTGGTTATATGAAATTAGCCACAAGAATTGTAAGTATCAATAAATGAAATATTGCATCCAAATAATAAATTGCAAACAATTTTGGTTTCATCACACCATAGAAGCAAAATTCACGATATTATGCAAAAATGCAAGGCTCTAAATTCAATAGAGCGCCCACAGAAGAGGAAATGAAGATTTCCTTCTAGCATGGCTATGAAGCCATGGCTGAACGCCTTAGAGTCTTGACTGGGCAAACACAATCTTCCACTGCATCCGACACACAGGTAAATAAAATCAATAAATTTATTTAAAATTGAATACTTGTGCAATCTATTCAATATTAATTTCCACCATAAAGTAATTATGTTCCTATTTGTTTTAAATAGACATACAATGATAATATTGCACTTGACATTGGAATGCAACCTAGTGAGGGTGGAGCACAACTTGCAGATGAAGGTCATGGTGTGCATCCCGGTACTGGATGTATTCATGTGCTATGCAAAACGTAGTATGGATTAATACAATTAAACATCTTTAATTTAAATTGGTGTATTAATTAATGTAACCTTTCATGTCTCAACTTTAGAGCATGTAGAGCATGATCAACATGTTTAGCATGATCAGGATTTATTAATGTAACCTTTTGTGTTTCAACTCCAAATCAGGATTTAGAGGGTGTTCAACATGTTGAGCATGAGGCTATACTACAAGATCAAGAACATGATGTGGCCCCATTAGGTAAAGAGCACACCTCTAATGTTATTTTAATTAATAAAATACTTGTAACAATAATAACAAAACATATCAATTTAACATTTCTTTGTTATTGCAATAGAACCCCCCTTGAAGTGGCCTCCACGTCGTGATCAGTACACGACTAGGCGTACATTAAGATCATGAGCAGAGGGAAGAACAACTGAAGGGGGACAGATGATTTAGAAAATGATACTCCACTTCAACTTTTTTTAGCTTCAAAATTAAAGAAACAAAAAAAGAAGTGATTGTAATCATATTATGACAACCATATTTTTGATAATATGTAACAATTGAATGAATGAATGTTATATGTTAATGAATGAATGTTATATTTTATTAATGGATGAATGAATGATTAATGTTATACGATTGGGTATGGGGAATTGAGAGTGATGTGAGGGGGGGGAGGGGCCAAATGAGCTTCCATCGTCACGTGGTTGGCCTTGTTAAGTAGAGAATATTAAACTATTCTCAAAACAAAGAGAAGCTCAATCCAACTACATGCAAGTATCCTTTTAATTCCTCTATCTTTCATCAATCTCTTTACTATTTGAACCCCCTACAGATGTTTTACATGAAGAACCCATTATTGTAAAATGTACCTCCAGTTGAGTAAACTGAATCCATGCTCTACATCATAATTTCAAGTTGTTTCCATTCCAATGTTCTGAGTTTAGTTTGTTTGTATAGCTTTTTATGAATACCACATTGTGTTGTGTGTGGATTTGGTTTCAAAGCTCTATTTCTTTTGTTTTTAGTGGTGACATAACTCTAAAATTTGACTTTTTGTGCATAACAGGTTAGTGGAAAAATTGACAGCTCTGAAGGGTTTAGAGGCTCGATTGAGATAGATACACGGATATTTGGATCTTGTTGTTGATGGGAGGCTTCCAATTAACCATGAAATTTTGTACCATCTGTAGGTATGCAAAAATTTCTCTACTTACATTCATTCAACTTACTATCTTCCTCTCAAATTTATGCATTCATGTGTCATTTGAGAGGGTAACTCCATAAAGGTTTTGTCACAATTGAAGAATAATGCATTAGCTTATGTCCATCAGGAAAATAACAAGGGTTATTATGGGGAAATTTGATAGGAAATGAGTAGATCCTAGAGTATGCTACAAGCCTTCATACTACAACCTTGTTCATGATAGAAGATTCTTATTTTGTGACATGGAAATAATACATTAAGTGATTAATAGACCAAGGATAGTGAACTATGTAGGAATAAGTGATTGAGAGTGAGAAGAGGAAGGTTCTTTAGATGATCAACTAGATGATCAAACCACCAAATTAGCACAACTCTCTCAAATACTCTTTAAGTGGACCTTTCCAATCCATTATTCCTTCAAGGAAAAGACCCAACTCACCTAGGGTTCTTGTAATCTCACAACCAAGAGGGTTTGTAACCACTTAGATCATGTCAAATAGGACCAAACCAAAACTTAACACCCTAATTTTCACTTAGGAAACTCCATTTTCTCATTGCTCTAAGCTTTAGGCCTCTTTACCCTTTTAAGCCTTGTAGCCCTGCCCGGTAGGACAGTCAATAGGATTCTTATTTTATATTGAAGCAAGACATGCCACCTTCCGACTTGAGTTCATAAATCATATTGATGAGTATATTGTCTTCCAATCTTTGGACCGTGAACAAATAAGTAGCATTGTGAGATTACAAGTATGTAGATCATTTATTTTTTTGAAAAATTTATCATTTCTAAAGTACAAACAAAGGTAGAAAATTTGTCTAATTAGTTAATAAATTGGTAGATGTTGTCTTTGTCTTCCTCCATTTGTTGATGAGATGAACCTATGGGAAGACCTACTAAAATTTCATAGGATGCAAGGTGGTCATACCCATGGAAGACCTCAACTAGATAATGTGTCTTATCTTGCTCCATTTATTCATGAGATAAACCTATTAGAAGAGCTACTGGAATCTCATAGGGAGTAAGGTGTTCATACCCATAGTAGACCTCAAATGGAAAAAGTGTCTTATCTTGGTCCATTTGTTCACGAGATGAACCCTACTAGAATATCATAGAGAGCAAGGTGTTCATACACATAGTAGACCTCCAATGGAGAATGTCCTATAGATACATGGATAGCTCTAATCTAGGTAGTTTGAATGTATGGAGATATGTGTCCCAATGCTTATTTAATTGATGATAGATGAGAAGAGGATGAAACAGGAAGAGATTAACTACTTCAGTTTGACCATTAGTTTTCCAATGAAAGGATATAAAAAATATCAACTGATAGCCTAAAGGATTCTACAAAGTTTTGCAAAATTGAAAGAAATTAGGAGACACAATTAGAAACAATTGTGATTTTAAAGCCAAAGTAACATCATATATGCTCGAAAAAAACATAGTTTTAGACGCATCAATAGTTTTGTTTCATGGAATAAAATAGACATCTTAGAAAGATGACATACAACAACAAAAATAAATCATTCTTAAAGAAGTAATTATGGGTAGTCCACTAATAAAGTCTACGTGGTGCAGGAGCACCTAGGAAGCATTAGGTAGCACAAGGAAAATTTGTGAGCCTAGGATGAAATGTTGTGGTTTTAATGCTTTAAGGTCATGTTGACCATTGGAATTTGAGTTAGAGTGTTTTCTTGTTTTGATTAGGAGTGATCAGGAGGGAGGTTGTAACTCATGTTTCTTAGATGTTTAGGAGTTAGCAATAATTGGCAAAGGTGGAAAAATGGGACATTTTGCACCTTTTGCCACTTGATTATGGAAATGTCCGACCCAAGGGATTGGTAACTACCTTGGAGAGGAGTTATAAGGAGTTGCTCAAGCTGAGAGTAGGGTTGGTTGGTTTTTGAGTTGTAATAATTTCATGGAGTGCAATTAAGACTATGATATTGAAGAACATCTTCTGGTTTATGGTTTTGGATTTATGCATTGATGGTTTGATCAAATGTTGAGAGTAGGGTAGGTAGTGTAATTCCTTTTCAGGCATTGCTTAGTTCAGTAGTTAGCTGGTTGCATCGGTTCAAGCATTTGTTTTGTTAGGTTAATTCATTTCTTGCAATTTTTGTTTTGACTGTCAGACCTGCATAAATGGAGCTCTAGACCATGTTTCCCCTGTACCTAGTGTATGGGTTCTTGGAAACAGAGGCTAGACTCCATGTTTGTACATAAGGTAGAGGTAGGAGTCCTTAGGAGTCAGGAATCCATGGCAAAAGACTGTTCCTAGGCGAGTTTGACAGTGCCCGGCTAGGACAATTAAAGAGTGGAGAGCACTAAGGTTGCAGGGGTGCTAATCTCTTGGTGAACCACAGTGTGGAGTGGATGAGGATTGCCTTGCAGAGGCTTGGTAACAAGAAGGAGGCTTAACATAGATCGGGAAGTGGCAAACAAACTGACTGTTCTCAAGGAGGTTAGAAACTGGCTTAAAACAAGCCTAAATTTGCTAAGTTAGGGGTTGGAGCAGTGTACGGACAATGGAGGCTCCAAACCCCAAAAATATTCAAGGTGTGGGCAAGGGTACCACGAAACCCAAGAAAAGATTTGGGTTCATTTGTAGAATTTGGGCATACTTTCCACTTTTCTCGGGTTAGGAGAGCTAATTGGGGCTCTAGGGCTTGTAGCCTTTTCTAACCCTAGAAGAGGGTTTGGTGAGAGTGATGGAGAATTGGAGATTGGTGGATGACCAAGAACCCTAGGGGAATGATCTTGAAGCTAAGGGAGACATCACACACCCCTGCATCGTATTAGTGAAGGTTGGAGAATTAGTTAGCCTTTAGGAAGATTAAGGGCTAAGGAGAGAATGGCAAAGAGAGCACCAAGATTGGCTTGGTTAGGGAAATGGAGATGATAGTAGGGTTGGCCAGGAGAACCAGGGGTGCCTAACAAGCATTAGGGCCTATAGGTTAAGGTGGTGGAGAGTGACACCAAAGGGATTCACCAAGGTGAGACCTAGAGCATGGAATAGTGACTGTTCCATCCAACCCTACCCTATCAGATTGGTATCAGAGGAAGCAAAAGATTTGGGAAGAATATTGCATGTCAAACCTTGAATCTAGTGGTTCTACCATCATGGTGACAAATGCTGAATTGGCCAAGATGGTCGAAGAACAAGAAGAAGACAATAAGCTGTTAAAAGAAAGAATAAACCAACTTGAGAAAGCATTGAATAATGTGCAGTTGGAAGGAAGGGTACCAAAGAAAGAAGAGGTTGCAGAGGAAGAAAAGATCCCTGAACCTGACCCTGTTTTGGAAGAAGAGCCTTTCTTGAAGGCATTGAAGGCTTTGAGTGGAAAAGGACTTGAAGGCATACCACTGTTTAGTGGAAAAATGGAAGCTGATTTAGTTGTGGATTGGATAGAGGGAATGGAAAACTATTTTGAGTGTGATGGGGTCACAAAAGCACATAAGGTGAAGGTGGCCAAATCAAGGTTAAGAGGTTCTGCCTTGACATGGTGGAAATTCATTCAAATAGAGAGGGAAAAGGAATGCAAACAACCTATTTCAACTTGGAAAGGAATGGTTGCCAAAGTAAGGGAAGCATACATGCTAGATGATTATGAGATTCAGTTGCACAAGAAGAGACAAAGCCTAAGGTAGAAAGACCAAGATGTGAATACCTACACAAAGGAGTTCCAAAAAATTTGTATGAGGTCTAATGTTTCAGAAGATGAAAGTCTCAAGGTGGCTAGGTATCTTAATGGCTTGAAATGGAACATTGAAGAAGAGATGCCACTTTTAAGTCCTAAGACAGTACACCAATGCTACCAATTAGCTATCAAGATTGAGGAAAGAAACAAGAGGAAGCAAGACCAGGCTTCTAAGGGCAGAGGCAAAGGCAGAGATCAAAGAGATCAAAGAGGACAACGAGGTGGCTACCAAGGTAAAGGCAATGACTAAAGAAACCAAGGAGAGTTTAAATACATAGATCATAGCAATGAAAAACCTTCTAGAGGAGGGTATAACAGAGGTAGAGGACCTCAAGGAGGTTCAACCAGAGGAAGAGGAGCAGGTAGGAGCAATTCTTACTTTGCTAATATGAAGTGTTACCATTGTGGACAAGTAGGACATCCAACTTATAGGTGTCCAGAGAAAGCATCTTCATCAAGCAATGAGAAGAGAGTGGCTTATGCAAAAGAGGACACCACGAGTCCTAAGTCACCCAAGGTCAGTCACATTGAATCTGAGATGGGAGAGAACCTGATGTTTAGAAGAGTGTTGATCAGACAACTGGTCAAGGAAGAACCAAAACAAAGAAGAGCTCTTTTTAGAGTGAAGTGCAAGATGCTTGGTAAAGTATGCAAGGTCATTGTAGATTCAGGTTCAACAGACAATATCATCTCAGAAGTAGTAATGAAACTGAAAATGAAAAAGGTACCCCACACTAACCCCTACAAGGTAACATGGCTCAATAAAGGGCAGAGTGTTCTAGTGAATGAGCAAGTAACGGTGGAGTTTTCCATTGGAGGGTATAAGGATAAGTTAGTTTGTGATGTTTTACCCATGGATGCATGCCATCTACTATTGGGCAGACCATGGCAGTATGATAGAAGTGCCATGTATGATGGGAAAGAGAATAGCATTTCCTTCGAGAAGGATGGGAAGATTTTCAAGTTGCAGTCACTATCAGAAGAAGAAGAGGGATAGTCAAAGACACCAAGTGTCTTTTTGAGTAGTGGTAAGGAGTTCCTTAACAACCTAAATCAAGGGGGTGAAGGATATGTGGTTATGTTACAACCTAAAGAAGAAGACAAGGCTGAAAAAACAGTCATACCCGGAGCAGTCCTAAAGTTGTTGGAACAGTTCAAGGACATTGTAAGTGATGGTGCACCTACAACTCTACCACCAAAGAGAGCCATAATTCATCAAATTGGCTTCATACCTGGAGCCTCATTGCCTAACAAAGCAGCTTATAAGCTTACACCGGATCAGAATCTAGAGGTAGCTAGGCAAGTGCAAGAGTTGTTGGATCAAGGATTGGTTCAAAAGAGCATCAACCCATGTGCAGTACTAGTGGTCTTAGCAACCAAGAAGGGAGGTAAGTGGAGGTTATGCACTGATTCTAGAGCAATAAATAGGATCACCATTAGGTATAGGTTCCCTATTCCTAGAATTGAAGACTTAATGGATTGTCTTGGAGGAGCTCAATACTACACAAAGTTGGATCTCAAGAGTGGATACCATCAGATCAGAATTAAGGATGGTGATGAGTGGAAGACGATATTTAAGACAAATGATGGGTTATATGAATGGAGAGTGATGCCATTTGGTCTCTCCAATGCCCCTAGCACATTCATGAGGCTCATGAATGAAGTGCTTAAAGACTTTACAAGGATATTTGTGGTGGTATACCTTGATGAAATCCTCATATTCATCAAGACAACAGAAGAGTATTTAAAACATGTGGAGTTGGTTCTTAGAAGGTTGCAAGAGGAGAAGTTGGCAATCAATCTAGAGAAGTGTGAGTTCTTTAAGCAAGAGCTTGCATATTTGGGTTTTGTAGTGTCCAAAGGATCATTGAATATGGATCCAAGCAAGGTGGAAGCCATCCTAAACTGGCCTACACCAACCATAGGGACTGAGGTAAGAAGTTTCCATGGATTGGCTCAATTTTATAGAAAATTCATAAGGAACTTTAGTGGTATATGTGCACTAGTCCTAGATATAATCAAGGGTGGTTTAAAAACTAAGTTTGTGTGGACTCAAGAAGCTGAGGAAGGGTTTGAGAAACTAAAACAAGAGGTGGCAACTCAACCTATTCTCTTATTACCTAGTTTTGACAAATTGTTCACTGTTGAATGTGATGCAAGTGGAGTGGCAGTATGAGGAGTTCTAAGTCAAGAGGGCAGGCCTATAGCCTTCTTTAGTGTGAAGCTCAATGAAGCAAAGAAGAGGTATTAAACCTATGACTTAGAAATTTATGCTTTGGTTCAGTCACTTAGGAAGTGGAGGCATTACCTTCTACCCAAGGAATTTGTAGTATTTACCGACAATCAGACACTTAGCTATATGAATACCCAAGAGAAGTTGAGCAATAGACACTTGAAGTGGATGTAATACATCCAAGCTTTTACCTTCACCATCAAGCACAAGAAGGGACAGCTAAACAAAGTAGCAGATGCATTGAGAAGGAGATTGTTGACAGTGCAAGAGATACAGATCAAGAGCATTGGCATAAAGAGTTTCAAGGATCTCTATGGGGAAGATGAAGAATTTTCAGAGGTCTATAAGGTATGTTCTAACTTTGAGAACCATTTCCATAGCCAATACTCAGAGTATACATTGCAAAGTGGGTTATTGTTTAAAGGAAATCAGTTATGTGTTCCAAGAGGGTCAATGAGGGAAAATCTCATTCAGGAAAAGCATAATGGAAGTCTTAGTGGACATTTTGGCATCAACAAGACTTTAGAACTAGTGCAAAGATTCTATTACTGGCCTAAGTTGGCAAGAGATGTTAGAAAGTATGTGGAACAATGTGTTTTGTGTATGAAAGCTAAGGGAGGAGCTAGTAATGCTGGTCTATATCAACCCTTACCCATTCCTAATAGACCATGGGAGTGTGTAAGCATGGATTTTGTGGTAGGCCTTCCTAAGACCAAGACTGGTTTTGACAGTGTCTATGTAGTAGTGGACAAATTTAGCAAAATGAGTCATTTTATCCCTTGCAAAACTACTCATGATGCTAGTTACATAGCTCATCTCTTCTTCAAGGAAGTTGTAAGGATCCATGGATTTCCTTTGAGCATTGTTTCAAACAGGGATGTGAAGTTCATGAGTCACTTTTGGAAGACTCTATGGAGTAGATTGGGTACCAACTTGTCATTTGAATCAGCTTACCATCCTCAGACCGATGGTCAAACAAAGGTGGTTAACAGGGTGCTAGGTAACCTTCTAAGGTGCCTAACTAAGGAGTATGGATAGACATGGGATATGGTTATCTCACAAGTTGAGTATGCTTACAATGATAGTGTGAACTGGACCACAGGGAAGAGTTCTTTTGAAGTTGTGTATGGGATGCACCCAAGAGGCATATGTGAGCTCAAAGATATTGGAGCTTTGGAACATAGAAGTGGACATGAAGAGGACTTCAGTTAAACCATGAAAGAGATTCAGGAGCAGGTAAAGAAGACAGTCATCGAGGCTACACAAAAGTTGAAGGAGAAGGCAGATTTGTTAAGGAAGGATGTGCAATTTGTAGTAGGAGACTATGTCATGGTCCACCTCAACAAATCAAGGTTACAGAAGGGTACATCAACCAAGTTACAGATGAAGAGAGTGGGTCCATGCAAGGTATTAGCCAAGTATGGGAAAAATGCATACAAGGTGGAGTTACCTACCGATCTAGGGATCTCTCCAATGTTTAATGTAGCTGATTTGATCAAGTACAAGGGATCAGTCAAGGATTTGGATTCAGAACAATAGGGAAATCTTCAAGGATGTAAGCAACATACCCCTACCTACTCTAGACAAGCAACAAGCAAAACGAATCTTGGAGTCAAGAGTGCAAAAGTCTACAAGGCATAAGGTGTACATGGAACACCTTATCAAGTGGAAGAACAAGCATGAATCAGAAGCCACATGGGTACAAGAAGATTAGTTCAAGAAGTTTGGTATTGACCTGTCATTGATCTCTCCTTCCATTCCTTAGTGTTTGGGCAGAGAGGGGGAGAATGGTGCAGGAGCACCTAGGAAGCATTAGGTAGCACTAGGAAAATTTGTGAGCCTAGGATGAAATGTTGTGGTTTTAATGCTTTAAGGTAATGTTGACCATTGGAATTTGAGTTAGAGTGTTTTCTTGTTTTGATTAGGAGTGATCAAGAGGGAGATTGTAACTCATGTTTCTTAGTTGTTTAGGAGTTAGCAATAATTGGCAAAGGTGGCAAAATGGGACATTTTGCACCTTTTGCCACTTGATTATGGAAATTTCTGACCCAAGGGATTGGTAACTACCTTGGAGAGGAGTTATAAGGAGTTGCTCGAGCTGAGAGCAGGGTTGGTTGGTTTTTGAGTTGTAATAATTTCATGGAGTGCAATTAAGACTGTGATATTGAAGAACATCTTCTGGTTTATGATTTTGGATTTATGCATTGATGGTTTGATCAGATGTTGAGAGTAGGGTAGGTAGTGTAATTCCTTTTCAGGCATTGCTTAGTTCAATAGTTAGCTGGTTGAATCAGTTCAAGCATTTGTTTTTTTAGGTTAATTCATTTCTTGCAATTTTTGTTCTGACTGTCAGACCGGCAGAAATGGAGCTCTAGATTGTGTTTCCCCTATACCTGGTGTATGGGTTCTTGGAAATAGAGGCTAGACTCCATGTTTTTACATAAGGTAGAGGTAGGAGTCCTTAGGAGTCAGGAATCCATGGCAAAAGACTGTTCCTAGGCGAGTTTGACAGTGCCCGGCTAGGACAGTCAAAGAGTGGAGAGCACTAAGGTTGCAGGGTGCTAATCTCCTAGTGAACCACGGTGTGGAGTGGATGAGGATTTCCTTGCAGAGGCTTGGTAACAAGAAGGAGGCTTAACACAGACCGGGAAGTGGCAAACAAACTAACTGTTCTCAAGGAGGTCAGAAACTGGCTTAAAACAAGCCTAAATTTGCTAAGTTAGGGGTTGGAGCAGTGTATGGACAGTGGAGGCTCCAAACCCCAAAAGTCTTCAAGGTGTGGGCAAGGGTACCACAAAACCCAAGAAAAGATTTAGGTTCATTTGTAGAATTTGGGCATACTTTCCACTTTTCTCGGGTTAGGAGACCTAATTGTGGCTCTAGGGCTTGTAGCCTTTTCTAACCCTAGAAGAGGGTTTGGTGAGAGTGATGGAGAATTGGAGATTGGTGGATGACCAAGAACCCTAGGGGAATGATCTCTAAGCTACGGGAGACATCACACACCCCTGCATTGTATTAGTGAAGGTTGGAGAATTAGTTAGCCTTTAGGAAGATTAAGGGCTAAGGAGAGAATGACAAAGAGAGCACCAAGATTGGATTGGTTAGGGAAATGGAGATGATAGTAGGGTTGGCCAGGAGAACCAGGGGTGCCTAACAAGAATTAGGGCCTATAGGTTAAGGTGGTGGATTGTGACACCAAAGGGATTCACCAAGGTGAGACCTAGAGCATGGAATAGTGAGTGTTCCATCCAACCCTACCCTATCACTATGGCGATAGATTGGAAAGAAATAAGATATTGAGATTGGAAAAGTATTCCAAGATAATTTAAATTTTTTTATGATCTGTAAAGTACAATGGATATTCCATATGATAGTCATCAACAAACAAACTTTAACTTGAGAGAACCATAAGATTGATTTTATTTTAGCAAGAAAAAAAAGGAGATGTAGGAAAACAGAGAGAAATGGTGCCATCAAAGAGCAACACCAATATATTCTAGAGAAACCCACTTGTAGGTAAAAACTCTAGCAAATGTGAGCACTTAATCACTTAGAATCCTTCAAATGGAGCTTGCAACTATTCTAAGCCTCTAAGGCATGCATTGAAAATACAAACCAACTATAGTCTATCCTCTATGACCTCTCAAATTTCTCAAAACCCCACAGCCTTACTAAAAAACTTGACCTATCACTAGGAACTTAGGAAGCTTGCAAATTTCCACTCTAAATTCCTTCAAAATGCTCTCCTTTCATGGGAAATTCAAGCTTACAATGACCATATAAAGCATTACAATGCTTTAGGAAGCTGAAAAGATTGAAGAAAACCATCAAATGAATAATCATCCAAAACCAAGATGACATGTAACACC
The DNA here is from genome assembly GCA_007258455.2 of Sequoia sempervirens. Lineage (NCBI taxonomy): Eukaryota > Viridiplantae > Streptophyta > Pinopsida > Cupressales > Cupressaceae > Sequoia > Sequoia sempervirens. Next base: position 26,644,060 of record VDFB02000008.1, on the reverse strand, counting down.
AATCTCACACTAAGCAAATTAACAACTTTTTATAAGCTTTTGATTTTTTTTTACCATGATATTTTTCAAATTACTGTAGTGAATTCACTTCCATTACCTATTGCAACCAATGAAATCACCACAAAGACCAAAATAAATCATTTTTTGAAGCTTCTCTCTTTTTCCAAAGCTTGCACATCGATGTCTTATATCATCTAATGCACACTTTAGTGTCCAGAAGCCTATCTCCTATTCAAATATCTCTTCAAACATGCGATGGAGAACAAAAATGAATTCTTTTATAGATCACAAATCCCCAAAATAGAGGACTTCATCCTCAAAAGCTATAGAAAGTCAATGCACAAAAGAGGATGAATCCCTCAATTGATTGTACAACTGCCATATTGCCTTGTACCACAAGGAAAATATTAGATAACATCTAGAAAATATTTGTCTCTAGTTATCCATGTGATGAGATGATAAAGTGTTTGACCATGGAGTAACTTGATCAACATTAGTTTTCTTTGAGGAGGATGATTCTTGTGTTTCAACTTAACATCTTCTCATGAAGATTTAGGACCTCACTACACTTCTCTTTCTTACCTCTATAAGCATTAAAATGAATCTTATTCCACTCTTCATGAGACTCTAGTTGTTTTCCCTTCTATAGAACATTGTTTCTCAATCATACACACAGTAGTTTCTGAAAACAACACCATAGACAACCAAAGGAGCAACATCTAGCAACATCTACCACTAGAGCATTTCCAACTATCATATTTGAAAAAAACTCCCCATTCCATTATGTTATGATGGATGTCCATACCCTGTTCCAAAGCTCCCCTTTTGGCATAGGAAGGGAGGATGCTCACAAAGCTTGTCGAATTTGGCTTTGCACCAGCCAATTACATTTTCTTTAAAATTTCTAAAGCCTTTTGAACAAATCTATTTTGTGCATATCCTACAATCATTACAGTCCATGAGACGACATTTCTTTGAGGCATTTTGTCAAACAGTTCACGTGCCTTGTCTATGCTTTGACATTTTGCATACATGTCTAATAGGGAAGTTGCAACTACAATTGATGAAAAATTCCCTCTCCATTATATGTTTTGATGGATGTCCATACCCTATTACAAAGCTCCCCTTTTGGCACAAGCAAGGAGGATGTTGGAAAAGGTTGTTGAATTTGGCTTTACACCAGCCAATTACATTTTATTAGACTAGAATGTTTGCAAATGGAATACTTAAAAAAAAAAAAAAATTGCACAGTTTCGTCGAAATTTTGACGAACACATCCGACGAAACCTCAAAAACGATCGACGAAATTGCTGTACCTTCGAATTTTTTTTGACATTATGAAAAGCCCCTTTCATCGCTATTTCGACAAATTTTTGGTGGTGTTTTGACATTTTGGTTGATTTGTCTCGCTTGTTTTCTAGCTAATTGTCATCGTTAGATCAACACATGGTTCATCAGAAGTTTGACGAATACTTGAACACCTTTACCGTGGTGACTACTGACGAAGTCACGTTGTGAGTTCGACGTTTCAAGGTTTGTCAAAAATGTGACAAAAATGTTCTGACGAAAAGTATTGCAGTGGTTCGTCGGTGATATGACAATAGTTTTTCAAAATTTCAACAAACGTTCATCGGAAAATGGAGTTGAATACAGTAGTGATATTAGGTCCTTTTTCATCATCCTTGGCAGCTTTTTTACCTTTTCCCTTAGCCGTGTGCTCTTTCTCCATAAGCTTAGAGAAATAAACCTGATCCTCCGTGAGCTCACTAATCTTTCTGAAAAGGACTTCCAAGGATTTTGCACTATTCTTCACAGAGATATGACATGCTTGCATTAGTATTTTGATATCAACATTCATACCCAAAACCTTGGCTTTTAGAGCAGCCAACCTTCCATCACACAAAGATTTGAAGTCATGATAGGAACCTTCAAGGTCTACCATTCTATCAATAAGAATGTTCAGAATTGAACCCTTTAGAACATTCTTCAGATTCTCCTTCAAACCTCTAATTTTAATATTAATCTTATTAAACTCCTACAGAGTCCACTTAGCTAATTTAAAAGCACTAGTGGCACCAAACCTAGCCATATCCAACAAATCATACATGGAGGTAGCATCATCATCAAGGTAAGAAAAATCCTCAGAAAGAGGATTTACTTTCAAAGGTTCATGTTTAGCTTTTTTCTTCTTCGCATCCTCCTCATCCAGACCCCTTAACTCCTTGTCCTGCTCCACCTTGGGAAAATATTGCATTGGGGAATCCTCAATGTCCATAGTTTTATCACCAGAATCCTTGCCATCACCAGACACATTGGAGTCCTTAGCTGGAAAATCTAAGGCCTAGTTCTTCAAATTAGCAATATGCTTCGACAACCTCCGCGGCTTGTCAACCAAACCCAAAGTAATATCCTATGTCCCCACCTCAAGGCCACCACCTACAACATCCTTACCAATAGCCACCTCCATAGTTTTGGAAGAGGAATCATCTGCGCCCACTTCCATGTCCTCACTTGTAGAAAGGGAAATCCGCTTATCTGCCTTGTTACTCTTAGAACCACCCACCTTCCTCTTCTTCAAAGAAATAATCACAAACGCCAGAGAAACATCCTCCTCCTCTTTGTTCCATTCCTCCTCCTCATCTGAAGTGGACTTTGAGCCTGACGACACATCACTTAAAGTCTTCTCATTTCCCTTGATGGTAGGAGCAGAGATAAGAGACTTAACATGCTCCATAATCAATAAAATAATCCCTTCATGGAGGACAGGGGCCCTCCTATTCTTCAGATGAGCATACACAGAGACCTCCAAAGACGATAATAGAAAGAAAGGAAATGAAATGAACAAACCATGTCTAAAATAGTTGAGGAGAGTATAATGGTGACCAAGAATAGCCGTAAACCTCCCCTCTAGAGTCACATAATGCATAAGCACCTCAACAATGCTTGCCCATATTTTCTTAAGGGATTTTCTCTCATAGCCACAGCTCTCCAATTTAACTAATTTCTTCCACTCATCATCTTTAAAAAATTGGGCCATCGCCTCCTCATTACTCTTTTTATCCTTGAAGAACTTACGTCCAACCGTTGGAATCCTAGTAATAGTAGCAACCAATTCCTCATTTACCTCCACTTCTAGACCTTAACCTTGAGCTTGTGATTATGTTAGAAAGATACAAATTGCGCCGAGGCATTGGGGTCATGCCCATGTAGTTTCTCCAAGTATGGAGTAAAATTTCCATGGTGCAGAATATTCCAGAGCTTCTTCTTTCTTTGAATGTCCCCACAGGAATGCGGTTCGATTTTTCTCCTATCATCGCCCATGGATAGCAACACAAGAATCACCAAACCCTTGCAAAAAACACTCAACTGAAGACTAGAGAGGAAAAAGACACCCACAAAGCATGCGAAATGGAGGAAGGTACTAGACCATGAATGCCGCATCAACTTAACCCATGCCATCATTCCTCAATAAACTCCTAGATTTCTCAGGAAGGATTGATCCCTCCTCCCATGAAAAAAAATCATTTAAACTGGAAACCTCGTTGGAAAAAAATCTGCCAACGAGTTTCCTTCTCGGTAAACGTGAGAGACAAGGGTCTCTTCAAAAGATTGTAACATGATTATTGTATCCTTAATGAGCTGATCAACATTCCAACTCAAAGGATGAGTGCCACATAGATAATTTATTATGTTCAAAGAGTCAGATTGAACCCATAATTTGGAGTAACCCTTACTAATTGCAAATCTAACACTTATGAACACAACCTCCACCTTCGTGCAGTGATTAGTGTGAGTACAATTGTAGACCAACCACATATAGACATTGTTATTATGGATGTTCATTGCAATTGTAAGCAATTATAGTTAGGTGAAGATATAAACTTACATATATGAAAAGGAATAAATTACAAATTATTACTATTAATAGTAATAATATTGTATTTGTATGATTAGATTTAGCTTTAATGTAATTGAATTTTATTTAATAGGAGAACTAATTTTATCAAATTAAACTTATTATGAATGAAAATGTTAGCCTTGTTACTTCCTTTGGATAATAACATATTTGGTTAGGAGGTACTAATTTCTAAACTTATTATTAATAATGTTAATCTTAGAGTGGAAATCCAACCTTAAACAATACATTATTATTATTAATATTTTTTGGGTTACTAAATACTGATAGTAGTAATGGATTTAGTACTAGTGAGAATAATATCATTATTAAGATTCTAACTAAATGGATGTATTATTAGTTAGAATGGTGGTTCCAAAAATAACATTAATATAAGATAGTACATATCAACATCTTTATTTTGGTTTGGATGGGATCACTTAATTAAAGGCTAAAGAAATTAGATAAGCATTCTAGTAATATTGGTTATTACTAATAACAATAACTCTACCAATGTTTACACTACTAATTATATAACAGGGTTCTTAAATCTTGGTTGTGGTCAAGTAAGATTTCAATTTAATCTTTTGAACAATAATAACCCTGATTTTGCAGGTAGGTTGTAAATGTTAAGTAAAATTTTGTTGACCCAAGAAAAATCGGCTAATCTATTATGGGAATCCTAAAACCTTAGACTTTGATCCAACCACATTATGGAATAAGGGTGCGTGTGATGGATTCTACACACTCAAATTTGTTTCCTTCCACTCCCCACCCTCAGGTGATGTGTCGATGGTGATGTTGCATGGGAAAGGTTCCTTGGTGCGTGTAGTATACAACTATGCATGTGCTTATTTTTTATTTTATCTTGTGTTTTAGCTCAAATTTTGCAACCTTGTTTCAAAAAAATTAGTTGTGTTTTTCCCTTCAATGCTATTTTAGGGCATGGCATTTGGTATCAGAGCCAAGGTTCCAACACTGGGATCTTTGGGCGTGTAGTTGTGTTATGATTATTTACATGATCACAAAATTTTGTAGGATGGATAGGATGAGGAGAGTTCTAGGACATGGTCATGGGTGTGGTCGTAGATGAGGTGCAGGGAGGGGATAGGTTGATTCATTTCCAGTTGGGACTCATGTTTATGAGGCAGGTCAATTGGATCCTCCAGTAGACATTAACTCCAAAATCCTGCATGTGATAGAGGATTTGATTGGAGTTATTCATGCTAGGATACCATTAGTAGCAAAGTACCATCAATGAGAGAATTCACATCACTCTCAAGAATGCAAAGATGAGTATCGTGAGTGCAGCAAGTCTCCCCCTTATAGTCATGCAGAGCATCATGAGGATAGAGAGCGAGTTAGAGTTAGTGCATTTGGAGGTACCCACAGAGGTGCCACCACCAGAGAGAGTCAATGTTGTTAGGGCACATAGAGATGTAAGAGGGGAGATTCGTGATTTCCTTCAATTATTCTGACCTAATTTTTTAGGAGCTATAGATGGTGCAGAGGCCGAGGCATGGCTTATACATATTGAGAGGTGCTTTGGGTTGCATACATACATGGGAAACCTAAACGTACATTTTGCAGTACATTTTCTTAGAGAGAATGCATCCATGTGGTGGCATTAGGAGGAACGTAAACATCACCTCTCTCTTGACACTCTTACTTGTGAGACTTTTCTAGAGAGATTCATAGCTTGTGACATATCAAAGCACTTTAGGAAATGTCGTATAGATGAGTTTCATGATATTCATCAGTGAGGGATGACTATCGCTCAGTATGAGAGTAGGATTCTTAAGTTGCTTCAATATGTCGACTATATCCAAGATGAGAAAATTCTCATTAATTGTTTCATTAGGAGCTTGAATGTAGGCATTTCAGGTCCCATCCATATGGCCTCTCCAAAGATCCTTTGGGTTGCTATGGAAAAGGCCCTTATTTCAGAGGAGATTTAGGGCAAGTCGCAAGAGGCACACGAGTAGTTTTGAGACCAAAATCAAGATTCTTAGTCATAGGGTTTTCAAAGACCACCTTTCTCTCCTAAGGGAGGGTCTTGACCTTCATCACTTCCACCTAGACATAGTAATAGCAATAGAGTCAGAGGCCTAGGCATCAATAGGGTTTCTAGGGTGGTTCTAGTAGGGGATGGTAGGAATAGGGATCATGATGTGATCAACATCCTCAACAATAGGGTGCTACTCTTGCACATTCATAACAAAGCTTTAGAGGAGGATTTAGTGGGTCTAGTAGGACTAGAGGTAAGTAGGGTAATAAGACTCGGGTAGTACAGGTTCAAAGTCATGGACCATGTTATTTATGTGGTGCAATGAGAGAGTTGGCTAGAGATTTCCCCTAGGGTTTTTCTTCTAGAGGACATCATCTAACAGGGTCAAAGCCGACAGTGGGTGACGTGGGTAAATCAAACCAAGTCTTTGTAGCAATCAAGAACCACCAAGCCAAGCATTAGGCCACGATTATTGATGCCCCAAGTATGATTGGTAGTGTGCATGTTTTTGTTTTGTTTGATTATGGGGCATTTGACCCTTTTATTTCCCCATCTATAGTGGAGCATAGTAGGCTAGTGGCATCTATGCAAGATGATAGGTGGGAGGTTGAGTTAGCCTTAGGGGCTAAGGTGTTGATAGATTATGTAGTGAGAGGATGTTCACTATAGCTTGGAGACATGACTACTTCAATGGATATTTGTGTCACTCCATTAGGTTCTTATGGCGTGGTATTAGGTATGGATTGGCTGGATGCACATTGGGCTAAGGTGGATTGTCACCAAAAGGTGATTGAGTGTGTAGACGATCAAGGTGCTCTAGTGGTGATTACAAGGATTCATAGACCTATTTCCCTTTGCATGATTTCCACTATGTAGTTGATGTGGTGTTTGTGAAAGGGGTGTCAGTTGTTCACCATTTTGATTAGTGATAGAGATGAGGAGGAGCCAGAGGCATAATTGGATGATTATCCCATTTTGAGAGTCTGAAGATGTGTTTCCCTCAGAGCTTCTAGGGATGCCACCTTGCTAAGAGATTGATTTTCATATTGATTTGATACTAGGTGTAGAGCTGATCTTGAGGGCACCCTACAGTTTGAGCTACATTAAACCAATAAAATCCCTTAAGAGTCCAAAGTCAAAAGGGAATCAATCTTTGACGAGTTCTTACTTAGAAACATGCCATTTAAGGCTAGGGGATCATGTAGGGCCCCTCTATAATAATTCTCTCAATTTTTGATATCTCTGAGGCATTTTTGTTAGCATATTGTTGTCATTGATGTCAAAAGGGGATCAGGAGTGAGATGGAACTAATCCTAGCAAGGAAATTTTGTCATTGATGTCTAAGGAGAGAAATGACATGATGTGAATTTGGTTCTGGAAGATGTGAGGAAAGATTGCAAAAAGTTTCTTAGAGTGTTGCAAATATTGTCATGCACTGTTGTCATAAAATTGTAGAATATTCTTCAAAGCATTTGAAGAGAAATCAAAGATCAAATATAATATGGGTTTTCTGGGAGCTTCTCAAAAAGGTGAAATGCAAATCCAAACGATGCAAGACTTGATCATAGTTGAATTAGTTATGCTCTCTGGCTGAATTTGGGGTTTGCAGATAAACCCTAAAGGTTTAAAGTCATGATGCAAAAATAGTTTTTCTATTTCTTTGTTGACTAGTTGTAGCATGTTGCAAGTAGCTTAAAGTCATAACTCAAGCCTATGATGTCATGAGGGTTATTGAACCCTTTCCTAGCATTTATTGGCTAAGAAAATCTTTGTTATGTTTAATATTTCCTAAGTCCCATACAAATATTTCCCTTTAGCAAGATTTCCAATGTTGGTTGAGGCAACAAGATCTAACAGACTCCCCACCATCCCGTTGAGTCTGTGGTGGGTCACAACTAAGTCCCTCGGGGTAGCGGGGAACAATGGAGATTAATCCACTGTGGGTGGATGATGACCATTGACAAAGATGGTGGGACTAGAAAGAATGGAAGGTAGGAAAGGTATTTGATGTCGTATGGATAGGTGGCACAAGGAAATTGAGCAAAGTATCAACTCACATTACTATTATGAGTTGAACAACAATGAAAGAAGTGAAAAGTGGTGTTGGCCTGCTAGCCCACTAAGATTTTGTGGGCCCATGCTTTCAACCAATAGTATAGCGAGGGATGATGAAGATTGAATGGCGACCGCTAGCCCACAGTGGTTATGAAGGGCTCTTGCATTATAGTGATAATAGTGGAGATCAAGTAGTGTGTGATCAGTGACAAAGGAGTAGGATGACGTGGTGATAGATGGAATCATTTCACTACCCCACTAAGGCTTTAGCCAAGTCCCATGGTCTAGCAGGCTTGTGTTAAATGAGGATCAACAATGTACATTTAAAGGAGGTGTTTTAAATTTACAATGATCAATGATGATCTAAGGATCATGACGCGAAGATGTGGATGAATAGTTCAAATTTAAATATAAAAATATACAATGGTCAGGTCTATGTGAACAATGGTTCAACCAAAAAACCCACTCTGCTCAAAGTTAATTGGATCAACTACACCAACAACCAATATGATTGCAAATTTGATTCAAAAATCAATGGCACAAATCATGATGGATATTGAGGTCAAAATCATATCGAATAAACAAATAAAAAATTAAATGCATATATGATCCTAGGGTTTGATAGAGAGACAATGAGAGAAAACTCTCCGTAATAGAATTAAATGTTGTGTGGCTCAATGTAGAAGTATGACAGTGAAGAATATATACTTGAAGCATAATAGAATATCTATACATGGTAGAAAATATCAAGCCAATCACTGATGGTGTGTTACAACACAAAATTGACGACAAGAACAAGTTGGAAAAAAAATTGAAATGGAGAAGTGAGATAGAGAAGAGTTAGTGTGAACTTTGTATATAGGTAATCTGAGCTCATTGAGGCAGACATAGAATGCACTAAAGAAAAAGAGAAGGGTAGAGTAGAGAAGAGAGTTGGTGTGGTAGCAACAGAGATTTGAGCAGTTGTAGAGTAAGCTATAATATTGAATCGTGTTCTTTAGAACAAAGTTGCAATCACTTTTTCTATAAATCTGATTGGTGGGTGCCATAAGATATCTGGGTAGGTTTTTAGAGTAGGGAGTGGGTGCTTCCTTGGAGTATATGCTTCTAAATTAGGGGATTGATGTCTCCTTAGGGTTGGTGCCCTTAAGCACTGTAACTTGAATTTGATTTGTGAAGTTGGATTAGGACAGTAGCTCCTAGCAACATTTCTCACTGTGGTTTTTCTGATCTTGGGTTTTCCATGTACATCTTGTGTTATGTGTTGCTTGGTTGTGTGCTTGTTTAAATTTATGTTTGTCATATTTTAGTCTACACATTAAGTTGTTTTAAAGAAGTCACTCTTCTCAAAAGGTTTAAGAGTTAAAATTTTAATATCTATTGATTCACCCGCCCTCTTAGTAGATTGTTGTGTTCCAAAAATTGGTATCAAAGCACCAGGTTCCCTAGGTGAAGCTTAATTTGCTTAGGTAGATTCTATTTGTGTGAACATAATGGCTTGCCAAGAAGTTTCTTCCACAAATAAGTCACCTCAGTTTGATGGAATAGATTATACCTTTTGGAGCTCATTAATGAAGGGATATTTGGGATCTTTAGGGTTTGATGTGTGGATGTCTGTTGTGAATGGATACACACCACTGGCCACACCTCCTACTGATGCCGTAGGAAAAAAGGATTATGAGATTAATGAAAAAGCATGGTTTTCTATTATGAAGAGTTTGTCTAGATCTATGCACAACAAAGTTATGTATTGTAAGACTGCACATGATGTTTGGGATGCATTAAAAAAGATCTACGAAGGAGATGAAAAGGTAAAATTGGCAAAGCTTCAAGTACTGAGAGTTAGATTTGAAGGCCTAAAGATGAAAGAAGAAGAGAAGACTACATATTATCTTCTGAGAGTTAATGATATAGTGAACTCTATTAGAGAATATGGAGAATAAGTAAAAGATGTCATTGTACTAAAAATTCTAAGGTCAATGAAAAAAAAAAATGATCCTAAGATCTTTGTAATAGAGGAAGAGAAATAGACAAACTCACTCTTAATGAGTTGAATGGTATATTCACTGTATATGAAATGAGGATGGGAGATGCAAAACCATCCAAGAAAGAAGCATCTTTCAAGGTTGTTGCACTGTAGAAAAATGACCCCTTGTCATTTTCATGGTCTTTTAGGCCTTTTTTCACAATTTTTGGTCTATTTTTCTTTGATTTATTGATGTAATATGAATTGAATATGCACATTTAGGTCCTTGAAACTTAAATTATGACATCTTGTGAAGGTGTTGTGAAGTGTTGTAAAACATTTCTACACTTTTCTAGACTCTATTCATTACAATTCACCTAAAAATCACCTTTTCATCACTTAACAAGTCCCATTTTGAAGTGTTGTAAATTCTTTTAACAAGATTTCATGCTTTTCTAGGCTTAATTTCACTATTTACACCTTTCTTATGCTTTATTTGACTCCTTAATATGCAGGTTATAAGGCTTAATTAAGTGTGATTTTGAATGTAAACCAGACAAACAACATTAAATGCAAGATAATTCTTGACACCCACTTTCAGGGCTAGGGTGGGACCCATTTTCCATGGGTGGCAAATGAGTCCCCCTTGGCTCCAAATTCAAAAAAATTCAAATTTCCTTTCGGGTTTTTATTCAAAATTACTTGATGTTGGCTTGTGATGAGGTATCAAAGGGTTACTAAGGAAAAAGTGTGTATAAATAAGTGTTTTTACATCCATTCTAACCCCTATTCATCAAGTTCACTTATTCACTCAATCATTCAAGCATTCAAGCACTTTGCATCATTGGATCAAGCATCAATCACGAATTCAAGAGCAACCATTGATATATCTTCAGATTTTCTTCAACAAGGGTTTGCTAAGTTGATACCATTTGCATGTTATTTGTTTATCATCCTCTTTTCATTTCATTATTTCATTAAGGTTTTGATTACCAAAGTGGGATTTGACCAAGGAAAATCCCTATAACCTAACCCTTAACCATTTCCCCCTTTTTGCATGTGTGTTTACAGAATTGTGTATGAAGATTTGACAAGAATTTAGGTGTTGAAAGGTGGTCAACAAGTCAACAAAGTGTTTCAAGTCAACAACATCCTATTTCAAGCTTGGAGAAGGTATTTTGTCTATTTTCTACAGAATTGACTTTCGCAACCCGAAAAGTAGACAACCTCAGATTTGGTGCTACAGAATTGTCCCCTGATTTCTCAAAATTTTGGGAGAGCAATGATTCACCATCAGTGGTGAATGAGTCCCACCTTAAGGCTGGAAATCTAGGTTTTGTCGGATTCTAGATCCCAACACTCTGAAACTTGTTCCTGATAATTTTCATCAGAAGCAAGACCAATTCACCATTAGTGGCAAATGAGTCCCACTGGTAATTTTTAGTAATCTCAAACAACATTCAAAAGATTCTAGATTCTCCATTCTTTTCCCAGGTGCACTCTGACTCAACCCTTTTATGTTCTATTTTGCATTTGTTCATTCATACTTCACTATTTGCATATCATATTGTGTTTTCTAACATTGCATAATTCTTAGGATTTTCATACATAATCAGTCAATTAGTTCATATAATTGCACTTAGATAATTCCATTTAGTTCAAATAACAACACACATTGTGTAATTTGAGTGAACCTAGCTAGACTTTTGGCCCTTCTTTCTCCTTTTAGGTGAAAACCCTACAAGTGCAAGAAAGGATTAGGGTGCCAAAAATCTACAGTTCAGTTGCCAATAAGGATAAGGATGTATCTCCTAATAAAGAAAATGCTAAGATGATCATATCTAAGAATGATGAGATTGATGATGAAGAAGAAAATTTTATCAGGAGACTAAGAAGAGGATCTGGCAAGTACAAAGGTAACCTGCCCTTTAAATTTTTTGAATGTGGTAAAGTAGGTATTTTTACTACTAAATGTCCCTACAATAATAAAGGTAACTTTGAGCATGAGGAAGATGAAAAAATGAAGAAATCCTACTACCCTAAGAGAAGAAGTTTTCAAAAGAAAAAGAAAAGTCTATACATCCAAAATGATAGTGGTGTATCAAACGACTACAAAATCTCAGATGATGAAAAAAACTATGCTTTTGTTGTAAGAGAAAATGAAGTTCTCTTCATGGAAAAAGAATCTGAGGAACAATAGGGTGAAAAGGTATAAGAGCTTCATGAAGAAGGTGAAGAAGAAGGAGAGGTTGAACTAGAAGGAGAACTCATTTGTTCTCTAGATGATATTGATTATCTCAGAGATGAGATTGAGAAGTTGAAAAAGGAGAACAAGAAGTAGAAGAAACTTGCACAAAAAGAGTTAGAAAAACTAAGCAAGGATCTAGAAGAATCTGCCCAGAATTTGGTGGATTTGAAACTACAACTAGAGGAAGCCAAGAGAGTAGAATATGTAATTAAATCCAAGCTGCAATCTGAAGCTGACAAATGTATGAAGCTGGAGGAAGAGATTGTTAGTCTAAGAAAATATTTAGAAAAGGAAAAAGAGAAAATAGAGAAAGGACTCAAGATGAAAAGTGGCTCAAATATTTTAGATGAGCTATTGAGTACACAAAATCCCTCAAATAAAGAAAAATCTGAGCTAAGGTTTGAGAGAGGTAAGAGTACCTTCACAAACACTTCTATGAAGTTGTATGAAAGATTCAGAGCAGGAAAAAAGTCCCACTCAGTTGATGAAAGAGATTGCAAAGGGAGTGTATTCATAGAGAAATATACACAAGCAAAGAAAATTAAACAAAAGAATCTTGTTGTAGACAAAAAGGATAAAAAATCAACAACTGATCATCAAAAGAGAAGGCAGACTTTCAAAAGAACTAATGCTGACAGATTCACTAGGGTGAAAGACACTAGGAAGCTGATGCAAAAAATATCATCTCATTAGGCACATAATACTATGACCAGGTATTCTTCATACTTTTATGGATATTGTTATACATATAATCAGTTTGGTCATAGGGCTAGAGAATGTAGAGTCATTCCTAAGAGGAGTGCAAAATTTGTAAACAAGAATCCATTTTCTCCTTTAGTGGATATGAATGTAGTTTGTTATAACTATAATAACTTTGGTCATATAGCTAAAAATTGTAGAAAAATTTTTACAAGACCAAATGTTAAGAATGAGAAAAGGAAAGATCAACCTCCTAGAGTAAACCAAGAATCTAAAATTATGGAGGAAAAGATAAAAAATAAAGCTAAGAAGGTGTGAAAAGAAAAAGGAGAAAGCTCCACACAATAAATGATTGCATAGAAAACATTGCATGCAAAGAAACAAAATTTGTGGCTGATTGATAATGGCTGCTCCAAGCACATGATTGGAGACAAAAGAAAATTCAAAAAACTCAAGAAATCTAATGGATAATCTATGAGTTTTGGTGACAACACGACAGTCAAAATATGTGGAAAAGGAATACTAAGTCTAGATGGTAAAAATCCCACAAAAGATGTCTTGTATGTTGAAGGATTGAAACTGTACCATAGAAAAAAGGCAACTTGCTTGATTTTTGGAATAATTGATGATAAATTGGACTTAATAAGGCCTTTATTTGGTGTTGTGAGATTTTTTTCACATCCACACTAGGTCTTGGACCCTTGAAAATTGAATAATATGTATTTATTGATGTCTTGCAAAGGTTTTGTAAAGTGTTGTAAAGAACTTTCATGCTTTTCTAGACTCAATGAACCCATTTTCCATTAATTCAACATTATAAAATGTATTTAATGAAGGCTTGTAAAATAAACTTAATGTTAATCTAGTGTTGTAATGTGTCTTGCACATTCACATTGGTTCTTGTGCCTTCCTAGGCTATGTGGACCTAATTTTAGTGTTGTAAAGTGTATTTAATCACACTTTCACATTGAATTTTGTGTCCCAATCCCTAATTGACCTTTACATCATCATTAATAGTCCCCTATTAACCCATATTGTGCATCTCGAGGCAATATTTGATGAAATAACTGACAAAACTCACCATATAAACCTTATTTCTTAACTTCCTAGAATTCTAGTTGGGAAATGGACCCCACTGGGACTAATTCATCACCTCTGGTGAATGAGTCTCATTTGGGTCAATTTTTACTTTTGAGTAGGAAAACTAAAATTTAAGTTTATTATTTTTACATGTCAGCCTTAGGGATCCAATTTACGGGAAAATAAGGTGGATTACCTATAAATATAAGTCTGTAAACCCTAATTTACATCTATTAACTCATTTCACAACTCATTCATCATCCCTTCTTTCTTTCAAGTCAATCAAGTTAGGGTTTCATCATTGTAAGTCACCAAAATTGCTTCCTAAGACATTCAAGGGAAGATTCTTCATGTTTTATTATAGACATTCAAGATTAATCTTCATGGAAAGGTATTGATTCCATTATTGCATGCTTAATTACATTCTTTCTCTATTTTGGTTTAATTTCCTAAAAAGGGTTTGACCAAGGAAAACCCCCATGCCCTAACATTCATCATTTATCTCTCTTGTCTTGTGTGTTTGTAGATTTAGGCATCTTGGAGGCTTGGAAATAATTGAATATTACATTACAAAGTTGTTCAAGTCATCTCTTCATTGGAAAAGCCAACATACCCATAAAAAGTCACTTTCATGCCTGAATTCGATAGTTTTAGAACTAGACACCTGGAGAAGCAAAAAGTGCATATCGAAAGCTCCTATTTCCACCTTTGAATCTTCAGAAATTTAAAAGTGGACTTATTTTACATGAGTGGAAAATGAGTCCCACTTCTAGGCCTATTTTTGGTTTTCTGCATTTTTAGATAACCTTTTGTCTGAAACGAGCTTCAGAACAGTTTTACAGATCTAGGACTAATTCACCTAGAAGTGGAAAATGAGTACCACTTCTTGGCCTATTTTTGGTTTTCTGCATTTTTAGATACCCTTTTGTCTGAAACGAGATTCAGAACAGTTTTATAGATCTGGGACTAATTCACCTAGAATGAAGAATGAGTCCCACCAGGCCTAAAAATCAACATCAAAAACATTTCAAAAGTCACTTCCAGTCTCCATCCATATCCCAGGTGCACACTTTCAATTTCATCCTTTTCTGTTTAGTTTTGTTCGCATCTCTAGTCCATTTCTGATGTAGACCCAGGAGGCCCAACTCACTCAAAGTGTCAACCTACCTTCAAGAGGAAACTAAAAAGATTAAAGGAGCTTTTAAAACCATTCAAAACACAATCAAGTGGATATCAATCAATCTCCAAAGAAAAATAAAAAGATCTCTTCAAATTTCACCTTTCAAGCATGCTTTCCCTTGTAGTGGCAACCCAATTTTAGGGATTTTTCATCAATATTTTCCAAAAAACCTAAAAAAATAAGAGATGATTAAGATACCCATTTTCAAGTTACATAACATATGTAAACCCCATAATCAACTCTTTTGGACCAACATTGAGATCCAATACACCTGTACCATAGAAACACCTAGTGAATTAACCTTCTTTTTCAAAGAGAGTACCCTCTAAACTGCACCAAACCCTCTAAAATCTTGGGGCAACAATTCAAATTCCCAAAACCATTTAATCCACAATTAGTTCACCATTATCAGACTT
This sequence comes from Sequoia sempervirens, assembly GCA_007258455.2. Taxonomy (NCBI): domain Eukaryota; kingdom Viridiplantae; phylum Streptophyta; class Pinopsida; order Cupressales; family Cupressaceae; genus Sequoia; species Sequoia sempervirens. The sequence goes on along the minus strand of VDFB02000008.1, from coordinate 26,628,513 downwards.
CTAACACACTACACCATGAAACCCTCCAAAACAAGTAAAAACATAAGGGTTTTGTTGGAATTCACACTTCCAAGGCTTCCCAAATTAAAAAACTAGTCCAAACACCTTTAAATACCTCTTCTCAAACAAGGAACACTCACAAGGCCATTAGCTTCATTATTTTTCAAAATCACTACTTAGGTTTCTCATTTTCATGATGAAACATCACTACTCAGCATAAGGTATTACTCGACCATTGTCAATTTAACAACCACCTTAACCTTCCAGAGTACAGAAAAATCTCACTACCACATTACACACCAATACATTGAGTTACAATGCAAAAATAGTGGGTGAATTGGTGAGATTCATTAGAATGCAAACTTCAAACTGTTAAAACTGTGAAACAAGGCAGACCCTTTGTTCTTGAAGTTTTCTTCTAAAAAATGATAAGCTATCCCTCCAAAACAAAAACAAGGAAATTAAAAAAAAATTGTAATTTAAAACCATGAAATTATTAAATTATAGCACACTTGCATGGGTCTGTACCAGACCAAAACTCAGGAAAAATCTGGAAAAATACAGTTTTTGGCATTGAACAGAGCATATACTCCTAAAAGATGCATTCATTGACCCTTCATTCAAGCTTACAAGGTGTTATTATACATTTTCAAACTTCAACCAACCCCTCCAATGTGCATAACTGCCCTCAACAACTTTTTAAACACTAATAACCTATTACATTGCCAATTTACAAGTTGACAACTTTTAATGTCAAACTTTGCAACTTATAAACAACCTTTACATACTTACCTTCAAATGACCTCCCAAGCCTTTTATTACATTAAAATGGTCTTATGGGACCTTATTAAAGACAAAACAACAAAACCCAACACTATCCTACCTAGATCCCATTTGTCATCATTGACAATTTCTTCACATGTTTGACCTTATTTACAATATGGATCAATGAGACACCAAATTGTCTTTTAGACCTTATTGAAGAAAATAAACATCAAAAAAAATTCTCAACCTCCCTAGAAACTTCTATGATCAACCTCTAATGCTCCAATTGTGAACATAAGGTGTAGGTGCTTCTGCTCCAATTTCTGCATAACACAATGTGTTTTCAAACAAGTTGCATTCTCTAGTTTCCATTCAATAATCAATAGCTTTCATTAGTTTCCTGCATTTCAATAATTGAATTTAGACATAATTTCATCATACATAGCTTATATTGAGCGAACCACCTAGATTTTGGGTGTGGGATCTATCTCTTTTCATTAGGTGAAAGATCCTAATTGAGCAAACATGACATAGCATTTCACACCCCTTAAAATATTTGGTTCAGAAACACAATCTACTAAGTGTGATTCAGATGTGTGATAATGGGTATTAATTCACATTTGATTCAAAAGGTTTCAAAATTAGAAAGAATAGAAAGAAATTTGCACAAGGATTGAGAACTGACAACAATCTTTATAACCTTTTGAAGTAAAAGGTCAAAGCTATTTGATAGGACAAGCTGATGAAAGTTGGTTATGGCATAGAAGATTAGGCCACATAAAATTTGATAATCTAGTGAAGGTAAGTTCAAGAGGTCTAGTAAGGCACATGCCTAAAATAACCAAGCCTGCAAATGTCAGCAAGGAAAGAAAACAAAGGCTAGTTTTCCAACTAAAGAATATTCAACTACTAAATTGTTGCAATTGGTTCATACTGATTTGTGTGGACCTACAAGAACAAGGGGATTTAAAGGAGAAAGGTACTTCATGTTTCTAGTTCATGAATACAAAAGAATGACATGGGTAAAATTTTTGAGAGACAAGTCACAAGCATTTGAAAGATTTAAGATATTGAGGAAAATGGTTGAAAAAGAATTGGGAAGAAGAATTAAATGTTTGAGATCAGAGAAAGGAGTATAATTTACCTCAAGTGAATTTTTTGAATATTGTGAGGCAAATGGAATCAAGAGACAATATTCTGCACCTAGAAATCCACAAAAACATGGAGTTGTTGAGAGAAAGAATAGAGTTTTCAAGGACATGGCCAAAACTATGTTAAATGAGGCTAAATTAGTTGATATGTTTTAGAGAGAAGTTGTTCATATTTTAGTATATATTCTAAAAAAATTCCAAATCAAAGCACATAGTGATAGCACCCCTTATGAATTGTGGTATGGTAGACTTGCTTCTATTAAGCACTTCAAAGTGTTTGGAAGCAAATGCTACATTAAGAGAGAAGATGAGAACTTGGAAAGCTTTGAATCAAGAAGTGATGAAGGAATATTTCTAGGATATTCCACCCAAAGTAAAGCCTATAAATGCTATAAAAAATGACTAGAAAAGATTGTGGAGAGCATCAATGTGAAGATTGATGAAAGCATAAAGCATATCAAACCTGATCATAATGAATTTGAAGATGATTCAGATTATGAAGACAATGTGGCAAATAATGAAGAAGAATTTGAAGAAGATGTTGAGAAGTTGCTTGCAAAGTATGTGCAGAAGGATCACCCAACGGATTAGATAATTGGAGATAAAAATGAAGGAGCTTAGACTAGGAGACTTGCAAGAAATAAAGAAAAAATTAACTTTTCTCTCCTATCTCAGATTGAACCAAAAATATTTATTGAAGCCAATCAGGATGAGAGTTGGATAGAGGCCATGGAAGAGGAGCTAAATCATATTGAAAAGACTAAAATATGGGAGTTGGTTCGTAGACCCCCTAGCTAAAATGTAATTGGGACTAAATGGGTGTTTAAAAACAAGTTGAATGAAGATGGAACTATAGTAAGAAATAAGGAAATATTAATGTGCAAGGGATATGCACAAGTTGAAGGTATTGATTTTGAAGAAACATTTACACCTATGGAAAGATTAGAATCAATTAGAATGTTTCTTTCATTTTCAATATATAAATGATTTAAAGTGTATTAGATGGATGTTAAATCTACATCCTTGAATGGAAACCTAGAAGAAGAAGTTTACATAGAACAAACAAAAAGTTTTTGGATTTTAGTAGAAGAGGATTATGTTTGCAAATTGAGGAAGGCATTATATAGTATAAAAAAAACACCATGAGCATGGTATTCTAGATTGGACCAGTACTTGCAACAACAAGGATTCAAAAAGGTATGTATAGATAGTAACTTTTATTTTCAAACTAGAAGGTCAACTTATGATCATTCTTGTTGTATATGTGGATGACATCATATTTGGTAGTAGCAATGATAAAATGTGTAAAGTATTTTCTACAAACATGCAAAAAGAATTTGAGATGTAAATGTTGGGAGAATTGTCATTTTTCCTTGGTTTACAAATAGTGCAAACTGATAATGGAATATTTATATCTTAAACTAAGTATGCTAAGGAAATGCTTAGGAAGTTTTGTATGGAGGATAGCAAATTGGTTAGTACCCCTATGATAACTGGTTGTAAGTTAAGAAAATCAGATGAGTCATTAGATGTAAATCAAACTATGTATAGGTCAATTATTGGTAGCTTACTATACTTGACTGCATCAAGACCAGATATTATGCAAGTAGTATGTATGGTAGCAAGATTCTAGGATGCACCAAAGGAGTCTCATGTCAACATAGTGAAAATAATATTTTGATACATCAAAAGTACTATTGATTATGGGTTGTGGCATCCAAAGAGTAAGGATTTTTCTTTGACAGTATACATGAATGTTGATTGGGCAGGCAATATAGATGATGAGAAAAGTAATAGTAGTGGAGCATTATTTTTGGGAAATAAATTGGTTTCTTGGATGAGTAAGAAGCAAGAGTCAATCACTCTATCCACAATAGAAGTAGAGTATGTAGTAGCAGCAACATGTTGTACTAAAGTCCTATGGATGAAGTAAACACTTAAGGATATAAAGGTATATTACACAAAACCTATCTCTATTCTTTGAGATAATTCTAGTGTAATAAACATCTCAAGGAATTTAATGATGCACTCTCAAAAAAAGCACATTTCAATAAAGTATCACTTTATCAGAGAGAAGGTTGTAGAAAAATAAGTTAGCATGGAATATGTTCGCACAAAAGAGCAAGTCGCTGACATTTTCACCAAGCCTCTTCCCAAAGAAAAAATTGATATCTGAGGCAGAAACTGGGAGTGATTGCTCCCACAACATATCACTAACTATTAGTGATAGGGCATGAATCTATTGGGAGCTTAATTGGTACTTTATTTATCCCTAGTAATGGAGAACAAGATCAAGTCATATAAACTGGTTTTACAAATTTCTAACAACTTGATGGTTGCATAGACAAGGATCCCCACTTTGTATTTGAATTGCTTGCCAAAGGGGGAGTATATTCTCAAGCGGAGTCTATCCTTTGCCATTGATGTCAAAGAGGGAGAAATGTGAGAAAATGCTTAAAATAGGAGCATGAGAGAAATATGTGAACAAATGTAGATGAAAAGAGATGCGTGTCAAATGGGAAGTGAAATTCTTAAATGGTTCAATTGGTACAAAGCTCTAATGTTATTGACTACACTTGGTATTAGACCATTGACTATTGTTGAGCATTTAGTTTTTCCATCAATGAAAAAGGGGGAGATTATTAGAATATTGTTGTAATTGATGTCAAAAGGGGATAAGGAGTGAGATGGAACTAATCTTGGAAAGGAAATTATGTCATTGATGTCTAAGGAGAGAAATGGAATGATGTGAATCTGGTTTTGGAAGATGCGGGGCAAGATTGCAAAAAGTTGATTAGAGTGTTGCAAATATTGCCATGCCCTGTTGTCTTAAAATTATAGAGTATTCTTCTAGGCATTTGAAGAGAAATCAAAGACCAGATCTGATATGGTTTTTCTAAGATCTTCTCAAAAAGGTGAAATGCAGATCCAGAGGATGAAAGACTTGATTAGAATCAAATTAATTATGCTCTCTGGCTGAATTAGGGGTTTGCAGATAAACCCTAAGGGTTTAAAGTCATGGTGTGCAATTTTTTTTTCTATTTTTTCATTGACTAGCTATAGTAGGTTGTAGGTAGCTTAAATTTGTAACTCAATCCTATGATGTCATGAGGGTTATTGGTTCCTTTCCTAGCATTTATTAGTTGAGGAAATCTTTGTTGTGTTTAATATTTCCTAAGTCCCATGTAAATATTTCCCCTCGACAAGATCAATAGTGTTGGTCAAGGAAACAAGATCTAACGACCTCCCCACCAACTCGTTGAGTCTGTGGTGGGTCTCAGCTAAGTCCCTAAGGGTAGCAGGGAATGGTGGAGATTAATCGATAGTGGGTGGATGATGACCATTGATAAAGATGGTGGGAACCGACAAAGTGGAAGGTAGGAAAGGTATGCGATGTCGTATGGACAGGTGGCATGAGGAGATTGAGTAAGGAATCAACTCACATCATTGTTGTGAGTTGAACAAAACTCATAGAAGTGAAAAATGGCATTAGCTCACCAACTTACTAATATTTTGTGGGCCCATGATTTTAGTCAGTGGTATAGTGGGGAATGATGAAGATTGAATGGTGACTGCCAACCCACAATAGTTATGAAGGGATCCTACAGTATAGTGATAACAATGGAGATTGAGTAGTGTGTGATTAGTGACAAAGGAGGATGATGATATAGTGATAGATGGCAGCTTCTCGCTGCCCCATTGAGGTTTTAGCTAAGTCCTATGGTATAGTGGGCTTGTATTAAATGAGGATCAACGATGTACATTTAAAGGAGGTTGATCCAATGGAGGTATTTTAAAGTTGCAATGATGAATGATGATTGAAGGAACATGGCATGAAGAGGTGGATCAATGACTCATATTTAAATATGAAGAAATACAATGATCATGTCTGTGTGAACAAGGGTTCAACGAAAAAACTCGCACTACTCAAAGTTAATTGGCTCAAATACACCAATAACCAATATGATTGCACATTTGATTAAGAAATCGGTGGCACAAATCGTGATGGAGATTGAGGTCAAAATTAGATCGAATAAACAAGGAAAAAACTAAATGCATATCTAATCCTAGGGTTTGACAGAGAGACAATGAGAGAAAAATCTCTGTAACAAAATTAAATGTTGTGCGGCTCAATGTAGAAGTATGACAGTGAAGAAGATATCCTTGAACCCTAACAAAAGATCTATATGTGGTAGAGAATCTTGAGGAAATCACCAATGGTGTGTAACAACAAAAAACTAATGATGGGAACAAGGTGGAAATTTTTTGAAATGGAGAAGTGAGAGAGAGAAGAGTTAGTGTGCATTTTGTATAGAGGTAATCTAATCTCATTGAGGTGGACATAGAATGTACTAAAGAAAAAGAGAAGGGTAGAGTAGAGAAGAGAGTTGTTGTGGCAACAAAAGAGATTTGAGAAGTTGCAAAGTAAGCTGTAACATTGAATTGTGTTCTTTAGAACAAAGTTGCAATCACTTTTTCTGTAAATCTAATTGGTGGGTTCCATCAGATATCTAGGTAGGTGCTCAAAGTAGGGAGTATGCTCATAAATTAGGGGATTGATGTCTCCTTAGGGTTGGTTCCCTTAAACACTATAACTATAATTTGATTTGTGAGGCTAGATTAGGACAAAAGCTCCTAGCAACATTTTTCATTGTGGTTTTTCCCATCTTGGGTTTTCCATGTATATATTGTGTTATGCATTGCTTGGATGTGTGCTTGTTTAAATTTATGTTTCTCATATTTTAGTTTGCACATTAATTTGTTTTAAAGAAGTCAATCTACTCAAAATAATTAAGCATTAAAATTTTAATATCTACTAATTCACCCCACTCTCTCAGTAGATTGTTGTGTTCCAATAGTTTTCCCATGGTGTCAACTTTTTAGTTGATGGAAAAAGTGTCAAATGCAAGTAGTATAAAGTTGCAAAGGGATGTAACTTTTGTTCTGAAACTCATGCAACCAAACCAATAGTTCTAAGACATCTGGATGGGTATGTTTAGGCTAGACATGGTCCTCTTTCACACTCAAACATGTCGAAATGGTATGAGCTACATTGTACCTGTGAAATCCCTTAAGAGTCCAAAGTACAAAAGGGAAACAATCTTTGACAAGCTATTACTAAGAAATTGTGTTGCTTAGAAACATTCTTTCTAAGGCTATAGGATCATGTAGGGCCCCTATACAATAACCTCTCTCATTTTTTATATCTCTGATGCATTTTCTCATGGTGTCAACTTTTTAGTTGATGGAAAAAGTGTCAAATGCATGCAGTATAAAGTTGCAAAGGGGTATAACTTTCGTTCTGCAACTCGTGTGACCAAACTAATAGTTTGAACATATCTAGATGGGTATGTTTAGGTTAGGAATGGTCTTGTTTTGCACCTAAACATGCCAGAGTGGTCTAAGCTATAGTGCATCAAAAGCATGAAGCATACACGTGAACACATGAAGTATACACAAGAAGCATGAGGCATACATGTGAATACATGTAATACATGAGGTATACATAGGAAGCATGAAGCCTATTTGTGAATACATGTAATCCGTGAAGTATACACAAAAATCATGAAGCATATACATGAACACACAAAGTGTACATAGGAAGTATGAAGCATACACATCAATACACTTTTAATATGTGCAATATACACAAGAAGCATAAATCATGCACATGAATAAATGAAGTATACACATGAATCATGAAGAATACACATGAACACATGAATTATACATTGGAATCATGAAGCATACAAGTGAATAAATGTAATACGTGAAGTATACACAAGAAGCATGAAGCATACACGTGAATACATGAAGTATACACATGAATCATGAAGCATACACATGAACACATGAATGATACATCAGAAGCATGAAGCATAGATGTGAAAACATGTAATATGTGAAGTATACACAAGAATCATGAAACATACATGTGAGCACACGAAGAGTACATAAGAATTATGAAGCATGCACGCCAATACACATAATACATGAAATATATAGAAGAAGCATGGAGCTTACATGTGAATACATGAAGTATACACATGAATATTGAAGAATACACATGAACACATGAATTATACATTGGAATCATGTAGCATACATGTGAATACATGAAGTATACATAGGAAACATGAAGCATACATGTGAATATATGTAATACATGAAGTATACACATGAATAAGTTAATCATGGATGTGAAAGTGAAGCACAAATAATCAAATAAACGTAAGTCATGATGTATACACATGAATACAAAGTATACAAATGAAAACACATAAGTCACAAAGTGTGCATTGGAATATATGTAAGTTGTAAAGTATGCACTTGAATACACATAATTCATAAGTTACAAGTCATGAAGTATACATATGAATACATGTTACAAGTCACAAAGTATTAAAAAAATACACATGTATACATGTAAGACACAAAGTATGAATACACATAAGTCACTGGTATACACATGAAAGGAACACTCATATAGAAATGCATTATTGGCCTAGTTAAGAAGAAGGATGAATAGTTTATTGAAGAAGCTAATAGGTTTACTAGCCTTAACTGTAAGAGTGTTTAGATAATTAAATGTCTACTCAGTAACATTTTTCATGAATGTTAGAAAGCTATAGGCATGTGTGAAAATTTGAATGTAATAAAAATTGACAGTAATTATTTAAGCATTAGATGTAAACAACACCCATTCCTACAATATTCAAGCATACAATTTACACAATACACACGATAACATCATTCAAGAATAGTAGTGGTAAAATAAGATTTGCATTAATCAAAAATCATAAAGCTATACAATGATATATGTCGATAAAAGTATACAATATATCCAATAAAGTCATACAAGCTTACTACAAAAGAGCCATATAGACATAAAATGTCACATATATCAATAGTACAAAACATATGTTCAAAAATGCCACATAGGTATACAACAAACGAACCTAATACATAGTCATTTCCCACTAAGGGAGGGAAAAATATCACAGGTTTCCTTTGACAGTCGGTTGGATGGAGTGTCTATTTATTCTTTTGTATTTTGAATGTGCTCACTAGTCCTCCTCTCTTCACTCATCTGGAGATGCCATTGATACAATAAGAAGTATAAATGTTAATATATAGAAATTGAATTGTGGAATGGCATATTGTGAGATGAGGATTGTCAATGTGGGTTGATTACACTTGACCCATGATAATTGAAGCACAATTTACCCAATAAACCTCAATCTACCAAACAAGATCATTCAAATTAAAAGGTTAAACTAAGCATATATTGAAACCAAAAGTTGCAAACTACACAAAAATAGTTAAATTCCTACTCTAACCCATTTGAAACTTATCTCATTTTGGAATTGGTGTTATGTTGATATGGAACAATGACCCTTTCCGAATCCCATGATTAGTGAGACTGTTTCAATTGATTCTATGGAAGAGAATCGATGAAACAATTGTGATAAATGGATAAAAAGCTAATTTATGCTAAATTAAATATGATGAAAGCTAAATTAACATGATTCTATGCTAAAAATGATATAATTAGCTGATTTCTAAACTAATCTAAGATATTTCTAAGCTTAAAAATGAAAACCCTAATTTATAAACAAACTAAGATGGATGCATGGAAGCCATTAATGGATGCTTTAAGCTATTATGCAATTAAAATAAACTAAAATAAGATAAAAGTGAGTAAATTAAGAGTATGGATACAAGTGAATTCAACAACATAAGTTTTCTCTAAGTGATGGATCCATTTGTCTCCAAATAGTGACCTATTTATAGGGGAGAAAATGGGAAATAAAGGGTTGAGATTGAAAAGATTAATCAACGGTCAAGGATGGAGGAAAAAATGAGACATGGATCATGGATTCTCATCAACGGATGAGAATGCTTGATGGGATTTAATCAAGGGTTCACATTTGCTTCAAACAAACACACTTTTGACCTACACACATAGGTCAGAGGTGACTTGTTGAAAAGGCTAAAGGTTAAAATTTGCATAAGAAGCTAAGTGAAAATATCCCTTTTTCAAATGATGGAGGAATAAGAATATTCTTTTGGAATATTCCCATGGGTGAGGATAAAAGACATTTTTCAAATTAAAAGAAAGTTTTAATTGTGCAAAAAGAGGATAAGGAATATTCCATGGGAATATTCCCCTTTTAGAAGAAAATTAGTTTAATTTCTAATTAAACAATGTTTAATAATGCAATTAGGGAATTGAAGAATTTAAAGTGACATTTATTAAATTAAATAATTTAATAAAATGGGGGGAGAGATGAAATGATATTTAATTAAATAACTTAGGGTTATTTAATTAAATAAGATGAGTTAAGGAATTAAATTAAATGTTTTGATTTATTTAATTTAATAGGATGAAATGTTAGCGTGAAGGGGGAGTGAATTGACCCGATTAAATGTGTTAGGTTAATGGATGAAAATGATGCAATTAATTAATTAGCTAGACTAATTCAATTAATTAAGTGAAAAGAAGATGGGCTTAAAGAGGAAATGATGTTAGTAAACCTACTTCAAGTGTACGATATCGTTTAGGACATTTTTAGTGTCTACATTTTTCCCCTCTTTGAAGCGAGGTACCTGCTTCTTTAGTTCAAAGAATAATTATTTTCAGATTAAAACTACTGCTTAAATAAAAAAATAAAAAATTTATAATTTTTTAGATGTCCAACAGAAGGATAAAGTTGATTCCTTGCCCCCTTGAGAAATCGGGTGGAAATTTTGTATTTTGGGTTGATTTCTTGATAAAGGTGAAAATCTCCCCTAAGGGTCCAAAAAAGGCTCTAGGATGCAAGAATTATGCCAAAAATACCAAAAAAAATGCAAAATTAGGTCTTGATTGGAAAAATTGGTGAAAATGATGATAAACCCTAGCCTAAAGATGAAATTGGGGAAATAAACCCTAATTTTCTAGCATAAATAAACCAAGAAGGGTCACTTTTAAATCATTTGTGTATTCACACCTTAAGGAATTCTTGTGATTTGAGCTCTGAACCTTTAACAAAATGGTGCATTGAGAGCTCCCTAGGAAAATCTCTTACTGAGTTTGAGAGTTCCAACAAATTCTAGGCTCAGGACCACTGATATGTAACTCAAAACTTGATTTGAAATTTGACTTTTTTGATGCATTTATTGCACTTTGAAATTTAAACTTTGGCAACGTCGCTATATAGCGACAACCATTTTGCAATCAACGACTATAAAATGAATTATAGTGATGCATATGTATATGGTGATGCCATTTGTGATTTAAAATTAGGGTTTTTAATTTTAAACTGCGACACATGCTTATATAGTGATGCACTTGCTGATTTAGAAATTAGGGTTAGTGTTTCCAAAGTTTAAATCATGATGCCAATGTATTTGGCAATACATTTTGTGATTTGCAATTTGAAATGCCTTTGGGAATCACAATTTGAAATTTGAATATAATGATGCTATTGCAAACAACGACACTATTATGATTATTGAGCTGAAAATTTCAAATTGAGTCAAATTTCTTTGATTTTTTTTTGACATCATGTGCTTTGTGGGTGCAGGAGGTCATCACACCATTGATGTTGTGCAAGCACATGCCCACTATTTTGGAGAGACTAGGTGATTTTTTAGAGTTACACCAAGAGCACCTAGGAGAGATCAGTCTTTGGTATGTAGCATATGCGCCTATCAACCGAACTCATCTAGCCATGGTGACTGCTCTATGTGAGAGATGACACAGTGAGACTTTGTCATTTCATCTTCCCACTAGCGAGGTGGCTGTGACCTTGGAGGATTTTTGGTGGATAATTTGTTTTTTGATTCATTGCGATCATGTGATTTTTGATGTTGATGTCGGGTTCAATGCCTACCACGATGTCATGGGGTTGGAGAACATTGCACTTGTTACATCACAAGTTGACCTCGAGATGTATAGAGGTCACATTCCTACATTCAAATTGATCATCACAACCATCATTTTAGGTTTGGTTGCTCCTGATAGATGTAGTAGAGGGTTCAACCTAGGATGGGGACTAGTGTGGCACTAGATGTTGCATAAGGGGAAAGTTTTTGCATGGGGTCCTGTGATGATGGCCTCTCTTTATCATGACATGCACAACTTCATTTATTGTGATGGGAGAGCCATTGGTGTAGGGAGGACATTGCTACACATTTGGGCGTGGAAGCACATTGCCATGCTTTGACCTATAGTTCAGATGGAAGACATGGAGCCAAATGATCTCATCATTTGGAGGTACAGAGGTGCAATCACCCTATGACACACTAGATATATTGGGCTCCCGTACTGGCGACGAGTTCTTGATGACATGCCATTTTTCCACTGGCACTCATGGCTATAGATGCCACCATGGTTCAATGATGCTCAAAACTTATTCTTTGTGGGGAAGACTCAGTATATGTAGGGTCGTGAGCATACAATCATCAAGCAATACCTGCCAGATAGAGTGGCGTGACAATTTGGTGAGCTGTAGAATAGGCTGGATGATGCCTACAGGACCATTTTTGCTAGGTTGGCCAAAGAGGTTCCCACATGGGGAGCCACCATTCCAGCTCAAGAGGTAGTTGAGAGCTTCATAAAGTTGGTGGCCCAACCATGGGCCTATGACCAGGGTCAGGTGGTAGCACACACTACGCCTACTTATGATGCATGGTTTAGACCTCTAAAACGCTGGACAGATCTAACAGGTGCTCCTCCATGAGGGAGACCCAGAGGGAGAGGAGCTTGGGGTCGAGGAAAAGGATAGGGTTAGGGACAGGTAGTCTAGGATGGCCCAGATGGTTAGGTTCTAGGGGCTCCACTAGTTGTTTAAGAACCTCCTTAGGTTCAACCACATGTAGGACAATAGCAAGGTGGATAGTAGTAGGGTACACCACCACCACCACCTCTATATGCTAGAGATGCATAGATACAATAGCTACAACAATAGGTGCATATTTTGATAGGAGAGAAGGATTAGGTCCACTAGAATATTTTGGCTATTACTACTGAGTGGGACCAGGCACGACAACAGGTGGTGGCCATTAGGACCAATAGATATCATGCTTTATAGTGGGTACAGGTCATGACCATGGAGAGAGACCAGGAGGTTTCCTAATGCTAGTAGGTAGAGGCAATGATAGTGGTCACACATGGGAGGTATGTGTCCATTAGATTATATAGAGAGGTCATGACAGAGGTCACATACTACAGGATGCATTACCACCAGGATGGATTGCAGGCATTAAGACAACTCAATTTTTCACAATGTAGTGATGCAAGACCAAGAGTAGAGGATCAACCAGAGAGGCAGATAGTAGAGGGTAGTAGCCATCAGGGCTAGCTTTTATATATAGAAACTTTTTATTTTGTTTCCCCATTCTTTGACACAGATATACATTCATGGGCTCCTTTTTGATAGCCTCATGGATATTATACTTATGATCATTGTACATTGATCCAAATTTTGTACCATGACATTCATTTTTGATATATATATATAATGATACAAATAAAAATTCAATTTGATGTGATGTGTTCACTTTATTTCATGCTTATGATTGTATGGATGTACTTTACTTATGCTTATGTGATATGCGATGAAAATTTTATGGATGCAAATGATGTGGATGCACTTATTTTTATGTATTTTCTATGCAAATACTTATGATGATGATGTATGCATATGGATGGATAATGAAAATGCTTATGATATGTGATGCAACGATTCAAGATGCTTAGAATAAAAAATCTATATTATTCATCACAAATTAAATGATAATGCAAAATTTATGATGTGATGATTATGCTAATGGATGTTTTATGATTATGCTATGATTATGATATGCATGCATTCTTATGATTTTTGGATGTATAATACTTATGATGATGATGTATGCATATGGATGGATAATGCAAATGCTTATGATATGTGATGCAACGATTCAAGATGCTTAGAATAAAAAATCTATATTATTCATCACAAATTAAATGATAATGCAAAATGTATGATGTGAAGATTATGCTAATGGATGTTTTATAATTATGCTATGATTATGAGATGCATGCATGCTGATGATTTTTGGATGCAGGATGGATGTATTTGATGATGTTTCTGTTGATTTTCATGATACCAGGTTAGTGCGAAAAGAATATAGAAGAATAAAGAATGAATGATCATTGATTTTGATGATTACTTCAAAAAATACAAGTCTATGATCCACCTAGAATTTATTAGAGATGGCGAAGAGACAAAGAAAAATGAAGATGAATGTAGGATGATGAGTTTCTCACACTTTAGGATTGGGATATTCCGTCGTTCCTTATTGTTCGATATAACAAATAGACATGATGCATCAAGTTATTGATAACCAGGATGATGTTGTCTCTAGTGTAATGGAATTTGACTTGAAAAACATATAGGATAGTTCTTGGTCACACCTTGACATGCGGAAACATCATTGGAATGCAAGTTAGAAGCTTAGAATATATTGGACCAAAGCATACACAATAGTAAAAAACATACCCTAAACAACCTTCCTACACACAACTAAGTATGTACCAAGATTATTTTATAAGAGTATCCACAAGCACAAAAAATGAAAGATAATGATCAATTCCCTATTCCATTCTCTCTAAATCATTTTGATAGACATCATCGAGAGGTCTTGGGAATGGGTCATTAAGATAAATCACAAGAAAAGATAAAAAAAATAGTCAATGTTATCTATATCTCTTGCCTAGTTTAGTTTAGCTAAGGTGATGCCTGATACTAATGTCCATTATACGAAGGATACATCCTAGGACATGTTGATCAAGGGGTTGTTTGATGTTTGGATGATGATGCTAAGATGAGTTGTTGATATAAATTTCACTGACACCTTTACCTATGATTTAGACTTTAGATTTTTACTTTCGGGTTCACACTTTATGACTTGCTTCTTTCTAGTTGTTTTTTCAAAAGTTGAAGGCGACAATCAATTTATTATGGGTGAAGATTTATTGTGGGTGAAAATGAGATGGGATAAGTGGTTTTGGATTTTTTGAATATTTCAATGTTTTGGTATTTTGAGATGTTTTGAGGTTGTTTATGGTCTTTTGAATGTTTTATGTGGATGTTTTTGGGATTTTCGATTATTTGAGGCTATTTAGGGTTTTATCTAAGATATTTTGGATGTTTTATAATGTTTTTGTATCTTCAATTTTCAAATATTTTTGTGTTTTCTATTATTTGAATATTTTTGGATTTTCTTGATATTTGGATGTTTTAGGATTTTCTGATAGTTATATAAATGTTTTTGGATTTTCTTGATATTTGGATGTTTTGGGATTTTCTGAGAGTTTCGACCAAGAACCTAACCTAAAATATCTATTCTAGGGGACTCGGGGGATGATGAAAGATAAGCCTTGCCTACGTTATACAAACAAAGACCACGTATTTCGACTGAATCAACTAATTAACAACAAGATATGAATAGTTGAAGAATGTCAGTTTATTATGATGGAATCCTAAAGGACTGACCTAGGGTATCTTAGGGGTTGATGAAAGATAGCCTTTCCTATGTTCAAGCTCAGAGATGACGTAGTTCAAAAATTTCTTTATTTTTGGATTTCTGATGTTCGACCATTTTAGGGTTTTTGATATGATTTGGATGTTTTGGATTTTGACTTTACAATTTTTTGGATGTTTTTGGATTTTATCTATAAATGATTTTGCAAATGTTTTTGGATTTTCTAATGAACATTTTACGAATGTTTTAGGATTTTCTGATAAAATTTGAATGGCCTTAGGATATACAAGAACCTGATTTGATCCATAATGAAGTGCCCCTAGCATGACATAGTAGAATACTTTGATAAAGGTGGGAAAAATTGACCTTTTGAATATGCCAAGCAGTACTAAAGGGTTTGCGATACTTCATAATGTCAAGCTATGATAAGAACAAGGGTAAGCGATGGATGAATGGCGGTGCAAAGTATGATAGGACAAAGAACCAAAGAATAGATGAAGGTGCTTTATTTATGCAAGGTGCCTATTTACTAGGTTTTCAATAAGGTAATTGCCCAAAGTACCACTGAAGTGGTTTTCAATATAGATGATTGTTTTTCTTTACCTTTTTCCAATCCTTTTTCTCTTTTTTTTTTGGATTTTTTTTGTATTTTTCAGATTTTATACCCTTCAAAACTAGGCATAATTTTTTTGAGATGTGAGTTGTTAGCTGGATCCTTCAAGGGTTCACCTTCAGGTGTTGAAAATTGGTATGCTCCTGATCCATAGCTAGTTGTGATGACAAAGGGATCTAACCAGTTAGGTTCAAACTTTCCTTTACTTTCTCGATTTGGAAGGTTCTTCTAATTCTACTTTAAAACAAGATCCCCTACTTGGAAAGACTAACAGTTTGATCCTCTTGTTATAGCTTAATTTCAATCAGTTCTAATATAATTTCAAGTGATTAAGAGCATCAAGACAACACTCATCCAAAAATTCTAGCTCATTCAACCAAGATGTTTCTTATTCTTCATCAGTTATTAGGTTCTGCAATGACAATCACAATGATGGGAGCTCAACCTCAATAAGCAAGATAGCTTCTAATCCATAGACCAGGAAAAGGGGTTTCACATGTTGGTGTGTGGATACTGGTTTGATAAGCATAAAGAGTGGGATCTAATTGTAGATGCTAGTTATGAACAACTTTGTTAACTGTTTTCTTTAGGATGTTGAGAATAGTTTTGTTTTTAGCCTCCACCTGGTTATTTCCTTGGGGATAATACAGGGTAGAGAATTGGTGTTGGATGTTGAATCTTCAGCACAAATCTTTCACATCTTTATTTTTAAAGGGTGTTCCATTGTCTAAGATTAGAGTTTGCAGAAAACCATAACGATAGATGAGGTAGTTTAGGATAAACTTTGCAATTTTCTTCCCCATCATGTAGGTCATAAGAATGGATTCTACCCACTTGGTGAAGTACTCAGTGGCAATTATGATAAACTTGTGGCCATTGGATGAGGTTGGGGTCATTTTTCCTATGAGGTCAAGCCCCCAAGGTGTAATCATGGGTTGTAATTCTTGAGTTGGAGCATGAATCAGATCTCGATGTTGTTGACACTAGACACACTTTAATACATGTTGATGAGCTTCCTTTTCCATGGTTGGCCAATAGTATCCCGTCCTTAACAATTTCTTAGCTAAATTCATACCACTGGAATGGGACCCACATATATGCCATTGTGAACTTTTTAAAAAGTAATTAAGGCTTCCTATTGGTTAACACATCATAGTAATGTCCCTTCGATGCTTTGACGGTAAAGGGTATTACCTAGGATCATGAATCAGGATGCCTTTTTAACAAAGGTCTTTTTAAGGTTCGAGGTGATATTAGATGGGAGAGTTCCTCTACTTAGGTAGATAAATATGTCATGATACCATGGAGATCCAGGACCAACAATGACACACACAAATTTAGATTCAAGGATTTTGAAAGTTGGTATGAGAAGTTGTTCTACCAAGAATTCACATTAGAGGATTTTGTTAGACATGTCTAATAGTGATATGATTGTTGCCATGACATCTGTTCCTCTATTATTTTTTCAAGGAATATGCTCAAAAGTTATGTCTATAGAGAAGTCCTTGAGATTGTTCACCATATTCTTGTAAGGAGTGAGCTAGTCATCCTTAGTTTGATGGTCGCCGTTGACTTGGTTGATAACCAACTATGAGTCTCTATAGATTTTAATCTCTTGAATTTTCCACTGAACTGCTATCCTTAGACCTATGATTAGGGATTCATACTCAAAAATATTGTTAGTATAGGGAAACAATAACCTATATGACTTTGGGATACAATCACCTTGAGGGGTGATGAAAATAATTCTTGCTCTGGATCCATGTTGGGAGTTGTTAGGTTGATAAGGAATACCGATTCATCTGAGAATTTAGATGTCAAGGGGTTCTCAACATAGATGGGTGCTTCTGCTAGTTGGTTTGTGATCACTTTTCCTTTGATATCCATGCACTCCACATACTCTATGTCAAATTCAGTTAAGATCATTACCCATTTGGGCATTCGTCTTGTGAGAGTTGCTTTAGATAACAAGTATTTCAATGGATCGATCTTTGTAATGAGCTTGATTTGATGTGACAACACGTAGTGTCTAAATTTTTGTGAAGAAAAAACTACTACTAGGAATGCCTCCTCAATGGATGTATAGTTCATTTAATATCCCACCAAGGTTCTATTTATGTAGTAGATTTCCCTTTCCTTTTCATTTTCATCATGTTGTACCAAAAAAGATCCTAGTGTTGCTGATGTTGCTGAGATATATATGATCAAGGGTTTGTTCGGTATTGGTGGCATGAACACTGGAGGTGTCAGTAGATAATCTTTGATATACTATAAATCTTTATCAAACTTCTCATCCCATTTTTAACTTATTCCCTTATGGAGAAGATGTAAAAAAGGTGTATCTTGTCTGATAGTAGTGCTATGAACCCTCTGATGGACTACAATCTACCTTGTAACCCTCTCATCTACTTCAGTGTTTGTGGTGGTTCCATGTTGATAATGGCTTTGACCTTTGTTGGATTAATTTATATCCCTCTTTGTGAGATAATGAAACCAAGGAGTTTCCCCGATGTGACCACAAAGACACAATTTTTTGGATTCAGACTTACCTTGTATTCTTCAGTTCTGTCAAAGATGGTTCCTAGGACTTGTATGTGCTCACTTCTTTTCCTTGATTTTACTAAAATATCGTCCACATAATCTTCAACTATTTTTTGGATCATGTCATGGAAGATGAGGTTCATTGCTCTTTGATAGGTTGCTCCTTCATTCTTTAACCTGAATGGCATTATGTTCTAGTAATAGGTTCCCCATGGACAAGTGAATGTAGTTTTATGTTGACCCTCCTTGGTGATTATGATCTGATTATAGCCTGAAAAACCATCCATGAGTGATAGCATTTCATGCCCAACTATTAAGTCCACAATAAGGTTGATGTTAGGAAGAGAGAAATCATCCTTTTGGCATGCTTTGTTTAAGTCTATGAAATCAGTGCAGATTTTGATGCCCCCAGTGGGGTTTCGAGACCGATACCAGGTTTGAAACCCATTTAGGATGATTTATTGGTTGGGTGAATTCGACATCAAGAAGCTTTTGTAACTCTAGTTTCATCAAGATTGCTATCTTAGGGTGCAACTTCCTTAATTTATGCTTGAATAGCTAGGCTTTAGGATAGACTGCTAAGTGATGCACTACTACTTCAGGATCAAGGCCGGACATATCTATGTATGACCATGGAAAGTTATCTTTGTGCTCTTTTAGGAATGCAGCTAGATTTTTCTGTTCTTCATCCATCAAGGATTTGGCATAGAAAGTGATCTTAGGGGCTTCTTCTATACTCACATTGAATGGTGTGGCCTTTTCTGCTAGTACTGCTGACTTTTCTAGATGCATTGAACTAAGGGGGAGATTGAATCCCTCATCCTTGGGTGCCTCAGAGAGGTTTTCACTGTCATATGCATCCTTTTTTTTTACTATTTTTGGATCAAAGAGTGCCACCAGGTGGTTTTCACTCAAGGATCTGCATGCTAGTTGCATTTCGTTAATTTTACGATTGAAGGATTCAATCATCTCCCCATAGTATGCCCCTATGTCTAGCTCCATGTCAAAGCCTACTTTGTGATCTTCCCATGGTAAGTTGTCACAGAGTCCCATGAATTATTAGATTGCTTCATCATTTTCAAATAATTATAGAATTAGTGGTCCTTGTTGGTCCATGTCAATAAGTTGTGGGTATACTAGGCGTATCTCAGTTGGTTGATTGCTTAGAACAAAGGATGTTATGGATGTCATAAAGAGGGTGTTCTCAAATAGGTCTACAAAATCAAGGGGGAATTCATCTAAGGTTGTATCATGTGATGGAGCTAACAAAGAGGAAGCCTCAGCTCATTTAGTAGAAGTACCTTTTCCAATAAGGTTGGCCTTGCTAGTAGTACAATCTAGACCAAGATTCTTTAGTTGTTTCTCGGGAAGGATGGGTTCTAGCAAACCATTGTCATTCTATGCTAGCTTCTCATTCTTGTTGTATCCTATGCCCTTCATTAGCTACAAGCCTTTGTTTCCTTCTTCCATGGGAAGAGCAGGAATAGGTTGTTCATCCTGATAGAGGAGTTTAGAGATATCCTCCTCATTGAAATTTTCTTTATTCAAATCCCCCCACTTGGTAAAGGTAGTAGCTGCCATTTTGATTATCTAGAGCTCTTTTATGCTAGATGTGGGTTTCCCATGAGACTGAGGAGAAATGGGAAATTCTCCTAATATAATGGTTTCTTTCAATAGCTTTTAGTTCCCACAATCATCATCTTGGATTACTACTTTGACATCAAGAATGTTCTGCACCATAGGTATTTTTGTCGTTGAGGTAGATGCAAGGGATACTAGGTCAACAAATGAGGTAGATGGTGTAGGCCCCTTATCATTCTTAGGTATTTGGGGTATCTTATAGAGTTTGGCCTCAATAATTTTACAATAGTGAAAAGGCTCAAGACCTTTATGGATAGTAATCTCTCTTACCTCAAAAGGAAACTTTACACATTGATGATAGGTCAAGGCCATAGCTTTTAGGGCATGGATCCATGCTTGGCCAAGTGAGATGTTATAGGGAAGATCAAGATCAAGCACTTGGCATGTAGTTTCTACAATAAGAGGTCCCACTTGAATGGGAAGTGCAATGATACCTTGTGATACCCGTTCTTGGTCGTCATATGCTCTGATGGTGATACTCTTTTCTTTCTCAATAGTATCTTTTGAATAACCCAGATGTTTGATTAACCGAAAGGAAAAATGTTCAAACCAACACCTCCAACTACCAAGACTCTTTTGACCTTCTTTTTATGAATGATAACCTCAAGGTGTAAAGCACGGTTATGAGAGGGTTGTGATGGAAGGTATTGTTCTAAGAAGGTGAGAATATGATTGGTGATATGCCCTACCATAGCTTGAAACTGATCAGTATCAATATCCTTGGGAATAGATGACTTTGACAAGTATTTCTCCAATATTTCCCTATGTGCGGGGGATTACCTTAAGAGCTCTAAGATTGATATTTGTGTGGGGGTATTCTTGAGTTGATCTAGAAGATTATACTTACTAGGATTGGATGTGGGAAAAGTAGGATATGTCCTAGATTGAGATGGGACTCCATGAACGATAACTTTTTCACGTCCTCTAGTGACTCCACATTTTTCACTAGCTCCTTTGATGGTGACAATAGTAATGATGCTATTGTAGGATGCAACCACTTTGGAATAGGTATGCTACACATTTGTGTAATCCTTTTCTTTGTTATGATCTGGCATAGGGTTCTTGTATATCTTAAGATCCTGATTCCCAATTGGTACTTCAATGGATATGGTATCATTCTCTTTGATATCTTGAACGATCTTCTTAAGTTTCATGTAGTTTTCCATTTTGTGTCCTTTGATTTTTTGAAAGTCACAAAGATCACATTTGTTATACTAGGATGGTTTATCTCGTGGTTCATGGTAGTTTTCAAAGTTAGGAAATGTTATCAGATTTGACTCTACCAACTTTTTCATGATCATTTCGATAGGTTTTGATAAGTATGCATACTTGCATTTGGGATAGTTTTTCCTATGAGCAGTTTTCCTTTTTTGCATGTCAGTGTTATTGATGCCATTTTTTTGAGGAGGTGTTGTCTTTTGCATAGTTGGTTGAATGTTGGAAACTTGATTCTTGTTGGGTATAGGAGCACTAAGGACCACCTTCGCACCTACCACACCATCATTTTTTACATTCTTGTTCTTTTCCCAGACATGAGGTTTCTCATTCGAACTAGTTGATGACCAATTAGAAGCTTGAGTATTTCCCTATGAGATTAGAGCTCTTTCAATGTTCAAGGCTCTAGGGACAAGCTCATCATATGATGTGATGAACTACATTTTCAAGTGTAAAGATAGGTTAGGGTCTAGATTGGCTATGATGATTCCTACTTGTTGTTCATAAGGGATAAGCCACTTTCTTTTACTAGCTCTTTATCTCCATCATTGCAAGAAATTGGAAAAATATTCTCCTTTGTTTTGTCTAAGAGTGTATAATTCTTCTAGACTCACATCCATGTCAAGATTAAAGGTGAAGTGATCGATGGATTTATTTGTAATTTCTTGAAATGTTTTGATACTGGGAGGTAGATGACAGAACCAATCCATAGCAGGACTTGTTAAACTTCATGGGAAGAGGTGCATTAGATAAGAATAATTGTAAGCTACCTCCATACACATGACGTTAAATTATTTGATATGGTCCATAGGAATTCCTATCCCTTTGTATTTTTCAAATTTAGGGATCTCAAAGCTGGGAGGGAATGGTAGCATTGTGATGCTTTGATCAAAGGGATAGGTACACAAGTTTTGTGTATGGGACTTCTTTGTCTTGCCCATTCGAAGGTCTTGCATTTCTTGAGATAACTCCTTCAGTTGCAATGATAGATCATCTTGTGGGTTTGGTGGAGGAACATATGGTGGGATGGAGGATGAGTTGTATGGAGGATTTTGAATGATGCGGTGTTATATGGGGTGTATGGTGGTGGTGATTATGATATTGATGTATATGTTCCTAACGCTTGGGTTGATGATGTTCTATTGAGGGTTATAATAGGAACCTTATTGTTGTGCAATCAATTGTTGTTATTGTGCATACTGATGGGCTTGTTAGGATGCTAGAGTTGCTTGTTGTTGTTGTGCTACTAAGGTGGCTTGTTGAGCTTGCTATTGTTGTTGTGCTAGGGTTGCTTGCTGTTGGGATTGATTTTGTTGTTGTACCATGAGGGCTTGTTGTTGACCCTACTGTTGTTGTTGTGCTACTAAGGTTGCTTGCTATGCTTGATGTTGTTGTGCTGCTAAGGCTTCTTTTTGTGCTTGATGTTGTTGTGCTGCTAAGGCTACTAGTTGTGCTTTATGTTGTTGTGCTACTTGTTGTTGGGGTACTAGGGCTGCTTGATATTGTTGCTATTGTTGGATGGATTGCTAATAAGTTTTTTGTGCTTGTTGTAAAGCTAGGGAATGTGCTTGCAATGTAGGATTAGATGGTTGGGACATTTGTGATGGATTGGGAATGTTGATATTCTAAGTGGGTAAGGGATTGCTGATGAAGGGTGAATAGTTCCCCTAGTTTAATATCCCTTATATGATGGTAGATGGAGGTGGAGGAATATAGTTTTGAGATCCCAATGGATTGTGTACGTCGAATGGGATAGTGGGGAATGATGAAGATGATTCCATTAAATTTTGTGATGGAAATGACATACTAAGACCTTGAGTCCATTGATTAAAAATATTTCCTTGTCCCATGTCTTGAGGATTTCCTTGTGCCAAAGATGTAAACAAGGGATTCGTGATCAAGGTATTTCCTAGGTTGACAAAACTCGTAACCAAGGGATTTCTTTGGGATGGATTGATAGTGGATGAGGTAGATATGTTTTGTGAAACCGATGGTATGGATGAGCCACTTGGAGGATTGTATGTCCCTATCTACATTAAGGGTTGAATTTATGGTATAGTATTGGCATCCCCTTGTGTGTTGCTTTGAGAGACTTGGTCTATACTATTTTTCATGATGGTAGGCACACTCATGGTACTCATTGGTATAGATGAAGAAGGATGGCCCCAATATGTTGAAGTGGTTGTGGAATAATGAAGTTCAAGTGGTGTATATTGTTGTTTAGGATATTTCAGAATGGGAGGAGCACCAAAGGTAGGTGTCCAAGTGGTGGTTTGGGGTGGAAGATTGGTATTGAGGGTAATTACAAGTGTGCTACTATTAGATGGTGAAGTTTGACTAAAGTCTTTAGCAAGGTTGGTTCCAAGACTAGCAAACGATGTTTGATTTAGCCCTAGTGATGGAGTTGTAAAGCCTTGTGTCAAATTTTTTGCAATAAATGTTGGGGAAATTGGAGCTACATATTCAAAGGCTTGATGTTCCATGATTTCCTCCCTATTAATCCCAAATGGGTTGTTCGTAATGTATTCAATATCATATGGTTCCGAAGGAGATGACATTTGTTGTGATGGAGAACTTTGACTACTTGGGTCAAATTCTAAAGGATTTGGATCACTTGAGGTAAATGTAACTTTGGTTCTTTCCATGATTCTCTTGTGTTGTGATCTTGTATTTACCATAAATTTTGTGTCACCTGTAGGAGAGTTGTGTTGTGATTTGTGATGTTTGAACTCTCTAGTTGACTCAAATCTAGGTAAAAGTGGTACTCCAAGTCTTTTGGGATAAATGGTGATAATGGGGGATGAAAAGATGAGTGATGTGGAAAGTGATCTTTGTAAATGTTTTAGGACAACACTTTTGACTTGAGTTTAATGTTTTGATGTTAGGATAAAGGATGTTTATGGACTTGAAAATCTTTAGGGTAGACTTGTGACCTTCAAGATAGACTACTTCAAAAATGATAACTAACTTAACTAAGTGCATGAAAAAGGATATATTTATCATAAAAAATATCCAAGTTAGGGGTTGGTTTGATTGATGTTTAAGTCAAAATATGTTGGTGTATTAAAAAAAAATTGCAAATTTTGGTGAGGTGAAAGATGAAATTTGATGAAGGGGTGAGTGAAATGATTGATCCAATGTTAACTTAGAATGAAACTTTGTTTTCCAAGACCACAATAGTGAGAATGATGCTAGAACTCTTAAAATGTTCAAATCCTAAAGACCCAATGTTGAATTATATGAGAGGATAGATGGGGATGTTTAAACTTGTTCGGTCCCTTCTAGCTTGAGCATAAAAGTTCCTCAACAAAAGATAACAATTGTGATAAAGTATTGAGGCCCACTTCATACCAAACTTGGAATTACGATACCTTTTTTTGTAATGGTGTGTTGTGGATCTTTTTGTATGGATTTTGATTGTGTGATGGACCATTTAAAAATAGAAAATAATCCAAGTATATGGAAAAAAAAGAGGATACTTATTACCATGCGAGTGGTGGTAATATGGGCCTTCCAGCCTCGATATCAACTTGTTCCTCTTCTTCATCTAAGATTATTGTTGTGTTTCTCCACTAAGCTGATGTTTCTTTTGTGTCAAAGGTAAAGTTTCTCAAACTGCTAATAAGATTGGTTTGTTCTTCGTTAATGGTTTCAAAGTTTGGTTAAATGATAGGACCTTCAAGATTGGGTTGTTCAACGGGAGCAATCAGTCTCCAAATAGTCATGTGGGGTCAATTGTGTCAAGTTTATATAGCTTAAATGAATTAATTTTATAAACACTCATCTTGATTATGCTTTCAAACTAATTTTTATGTTAAAAACACCATAAGTTTCACAATGACCATTTCATGAAAATCATGAGATTAAAGCCATAATTTCCTATGTTGTCTTTGGGAAATATGGATTTGAGATTAAGTCAAGATATTTAAAAATCACTAAGGATAAATCCTTAGGACAAGCAGTAATATCAAGGCTAATTCAAGAGGTATCCATAGTTAAACCAAAGTGTTTGAAATTTTTGAGGAAGATAGCGAATGTTTGTTTTTGTAACATTCTTGAACCAAGAAATGTATCACAATCATTTACATTTCTAGGTTCAAAATGGCTATACTTGTTGAGTCCCCACTTGGATTTCTCTAAACACTAAACAATGCAAAAAATTAGAGATTTGGCATGGCACACACTTCTCAAGACCACCAAATCTCAAAATCCTTAAAATCCAGAGATCAAAAGGATTTTTCTATTTCTATTGAATAGTAAGAATGTGGAGCAGCTTTAGAATGGCCATTCTTGCACCAACAAGTATTTTAGGATTTTTAATCCTAAACAAAGGTTCGTAATAAGGTCTTCCAGTTTACGGGATACAATGATAAACTCCATCAAGAGTTCTCCCAAACCTTAGAACAAGGGATTTACGTATCATAAAGATACTGGGGAGAGCTATCAAGTACTGCATCCCATTGATCACAATTTTCATTGCAACCACAAATTTATGTAGCGGTTTGGAAGAACTTGGGTTTAGTTTGTAATCATTTGGGTCGTTCCCTCCTTTTGAAGCAGGGAGGTAGACCCTCTAAAGGTAAACAATATCAAGGAAGTACATTCGTAGTTCGATCATCTCCATTCGCATGAATAAAGAGAGAACAAACGCCATGCCTTTTTCTCACACTTGCAAAGGGGTCCAATTTTAATCCAAATTAAAAGATGTAGGTGATTTTGTAAAGTGTCAAGGAATGTTTCTGTTTCTCAAGATCACCAAGTGACATGAGAGAATTGCATATGTGTCCAGTAAAAATGTTGTAAATCACAAAACATAGAAAATAGTTGTAAATTTTAACCCCTAAGCTAAGATGTCTTCATTTTATGCACCAAACGAAATATGAAATTTGTCTTGTTTAATTTTAAACCCAAAACAATGATGAGATGAGGATTCAATTTTAATCTCATTTGAGTGTTCTTTTTAAAACCCAAAGGAAATTTAGTGAGGTCCCAATAAAAATGTTGTAAATCACAAAACATAGCAAATAGTTGTAAATTTTAACCCCTAAGCTAAGATGTCTTCATTTTATGCACCAAACAAAATATGAAATTTGTCATGTTAATTTTAAACCCAAAACAATGATGAGATGAGGGTTCAATTTTAATCTCGTTTGAGTGTTCTTTTTAAAACCCAAAGGAAATTTAGTGAGGTACCAAAGTAGAAATTAGAAAGCATGAAAGTTGGGTTATAATTGCCCCAAAGCGTCGAATGCTTGTTACAATCATATAATTTCAAGATAGGAAGGATTTACTTTAGCTCCATGTATTTCAACCTACAAAACCCTATTAGTCTAACAACCAAAACAAAGTTAGATGTGAATTAGTTATCTGATGAATTGAGAAAATTAAAGCACATGTCAAAAAAAGATCGTAAAGCTTCTTACCCTGGTTGGGCATCATTGTACACAATAGCATCACAATTTGAACTTTGGGCATTGCTCTGGTGAAAATGGGTGTCACTCTACAACAAGAACAAAGAGCATGATAGTGTCGAGATTTTGTGGGCGTTGCTACACATGGTAGCATTGTGATTTGAAGTTTGGGGGGTGTCACCATTTGTAATTTTTGATACCTCTATATTAAATTGGTGTCACTAGATTTAAATCAGCGTTGGTGTATTTAATCAACATCGATGTTTCAAATTAAAATAGCATCACTATATGAATACGCTCTTCAAAGTGCATCGCTATTTGTGATTTGGGCATCGTTGTATCCTGTAAAAAAACACACAAATAGATTTCAAGACAAAAAATGATTAAATTAATAGTTTTCCCTTCTTCTAGCACCATAATGTGAGATGAGGATTGTTAGTGTGGGTCAATTACGCTTGATCCATGATGAATTGAAGCACAATTTACCCAATAAACCTCAATCTACCAAACAAGATCATTCAAATTAAAAGGTTAAACTAAGCATTTATTGAAATTAAAAGTTGCAAACTACACAAAAATAGTTAAACTCCTACTCTAACCCATTTGAAACTTATCCTGTTTTGGAATTGGTGTCATGTTGATGTGGAACAACGACCCTTTCCTAATCACGTGATTAGTGAGCCTGTTTCAATCAATTCTATGGAAGAGAATCGATGAAACCATTGTGATAAATGGATAAAAATATAATTTATGCTAAATTAAATATGATGAAAGCTAAATTAACATGATTCTATGCTAAAAATGATATAACTATGCAATTGATAAGCTAATCTAAGCTATTTTGAAGCTAAAAAATGTAAACCCTAACTTATAAACAAACTAAGATGGATGCATGGAATCCATTAATGGATGCTTTAAACTATTACATGCAATTAAAATAAACTAAAATAAGATAAAAGTGAGTAAATTGAGAGTATGGATGCAAGTGAATTCAACAACATAACTTTTCTCTAAGTGATGGATCCATTTGTCTCCAAATAGTGACCTATTTATAGGAGAGCAAATGAGAAATAAAGGGTTGAGATTGAAAAGATTAATCAACGGTCAAAGATGGAGGAAAAAAAGGAGACATGGATCATGGATTGTCATCAACAGATGAGAATTGCATGATGGGATTTAATCAAGGGTTCACATTTTCTTCAAACAAACACACTTTTGACTTGCACACAGAGGTCAAAGGTGACTTGTTCAAAAGGTTAAAGGTTGAAACTTGCATAAGAAGCTAAGTGAAAATATTCCTTTTTCAAATGATGGAGGACTATGAATATTATTTTGGAATATTCCCATGGGTGAGGATAAAAGGCATTTTTCAAATTAAAAGAAAGTTTTAATTGTGCAAAAAAGGATAAGGAATATTCCCCTTTTAGAAGAAAATTAGTCTAATTGCTAATTGAATAACGTTTAATCATGCAATTAGGGAATTGAAGAATTTAAAGTGACATTTATTAAATTAAATAATTTAATAAAAGGGGGGGAGAGATGAAATGATATTTAATTAAATAACTTAGGGTTATTTAATTAAATAAGATGACTTAAGGAATTAAATTAAATGTTTTGATTTATTTAATTTAATAGGATGAAATGTTAGTGTGAAGGGGTAGTGAATTAACCCGATAAAATGTGTTAGGTTAATGGACGAAAATGATGCAATTAATTAATTAGCTAGGATAATTAAATTAATTAAATGAAAAGAAGATGGGTTTAAAGAGGAAATGATGTTAGTAAACTTGTTTCAAGTGTATGATATCGTTTAGGATATTTTTCAGTGTCAACACATATAAAAAAGAAATCACTTGCCACAAATAAATAATCATCATGCTCATTCACAACATTAACATGTCGATGATTTGGAGTGAAAACCGCTTGTAGCAACCATCAAGATAGCAATTAAACTTCCAACAATTGTCATGAAAATTTTCAATAATAGACCATAGAAGAGAAAATATAAAGTCAAATTTACTAATCTATCACATACCTCTCTCAAAGGATCAAAACTAGCTATTTCTATAGCAACTCCATGGTCCATTGTGCCATGAACATCACCAGGGCTTTCTAATGTCAACATCTGAAAATAAAACAAAAAAATGAAATTTTTTATCACTTTCATTAGTTTCTTTGTTTAATTAAAATCATAGACAAGGTGATGAATTGTTTGGAAAAATGGCTCAAAGAAATGTGGTATCTTGCTTATGGTAAGAAGTGATGCATGCCATGCTAAGAAAATTTCTATGGATTGTCTTGATGTCTATTTTTGGATTTCTTACAAGCTAGTTATCCAGGTCTTTTTGAAGGTATATAACCATATATTTCCCATGTAATCCATAAAGAATGGATAACTTATTGATATTCATTAAATGTTACAAAAATTCTTATTGAGAGATCTCATGATGACAAATACATTTCACCTACTTTATACAAACTTGTAGTAGATAAGGACCTTTGGTCTTAATATGGAAAAAATGAAACATTACAAAATACATATGTTAAGAGTTTCATAATGTAGGATGAAACACCTACAATGGAAAAGAGGAGGCAATCTCATGTAGAAAGGGATAGCCATAGAATTTTTTTAATGAAACTCATACCAATAATGCAATGGGAAATCACTTTTAATATGGTAGGTTTTTGAAGAATGAAGGAAAAGCTTAATCCATGTTGATGAATTAGTATCAATCATTATACAAAAAGAATAGTATATATCGTTGTGATGAAAGGAGTGAAGGGTATTATTATTGAGCATTCAAGAAGAAAAGAAATTCATCAAGCTGACAATGGAGGATGATCTCTTCACAAAATTCAATCAAGTATTCAATCTACAATTACCTCCTTGACAGTAATTCACAATTGCACGATGACCTTGAAGGCAGTCTTGATGACTATACAATTACCCCTATGAAAGAGATAACACATGAAGATAAGAGGGGTAGTCCAAGAAGGAAAATGCAAGGAAAACGACATTCCAATGAGAAGGAAAACAATGATAGTCATTAATGATTGTGATAAATATATAAATTTATATGATTTAGGATTCTTAATTTGTCCTTAACATACCATTTATGATTGTGATTTTAAATGATTGCAATAATTCTTGAAGGATATTGATCTTGTTGGTAGCCCTCATGAATGTGATGAAGACTTTTGTATTGTTGGTAGTCTTTATGATTGTACTATGAAATTGGATAAAGACCTTAAGATAATGGTTAAGCAACGTGATTTATGTATTTGAAAGTGTGCTAAATCAAGTCTTAATGACTATGACTATTCTTTGCAATGAAGTTAGAGACCATGCGGTTTGTCCTCATTAAGTGTAATGGTTTTTTCTCAATGAAGTCTCGTGACTATTCATAGTTCTCAATGAGTCTTATGAGTATGGCTTGTCCATTTAAGAAAAAAGGAAAATTTTTAAAGAGGAAAGTATGGATAAAGGACATCATTCATACATTAAAGGACATACATTTCATACTAATAATTGTGACTATATTGTGACATAAGGGGAGTATTTGTGACTATACTATGGATCCTTATGAAAGAAATTCATTAGGAAAATTAAAAATTTAAAGTCACAAATACCTTATGAGGAAGATCAACCTAAGGGTGAATTGGGATAATAAAATATCAATGATTAAGGCATGAGAGGAAATCAAGGGGTAGTTTGTCAAATGTCAGAGAAATAGAGGAAAACCACTACTAATTGAGGATAGTCATATTGTCATCATTCCAATAGGAAATTATAGTATGAGGAGCAACATTTTCATTGTATTATTGCATAATAAAATATTCAAGGGAAGATAATAAACAAATATGCTAGGGTTATAGTGAAAAAGGGCATATGACAGTCTACATCGAATGAAAATCAGGACAAATTATAGGGGGAGTCATATGTCAAAAGTTATAAGACTTTCAAAAGAATAAATATATAGAAATATGTCTTGGAGGTTGTTGATAGTGTACAAGACCTCAAGAGAGCTTCAAATGGGATATTCACTTCATTGATGATAGTGATAGGAATGTCAAGTAAGAAAGAAGATTCAAAGGATAGTTTGATAGTACAATGGTCTCCAAGGATTTAAATACCTAGTCCATGGATTTCTCATAGACACTAAATTCATGTAAGTGGTTGAAGATAAATATGCATAGAATAGTGAAACCATGATGAGTAAGGGTAGATATGGAAGGGAGATTTGACATGAAAGGCTTCCAAAAAAGGTTATTCATTACAAATGGAAGATTTCAAGGGTAACCAAACATTAAAGGCAATAAGGTAGTCACTTCATCATAGATTATAATACAAGGTTCAATTTAAGGGTAGTCAAATGATATAGGGTAGTCATTGAAGTGTCCTTAACTTCACATCAAACTTAAGAAAATCATGACAAAGGGTAGTTTCAAATTTTAAAATGATAGTCCTTTGTGCCTTCTCATCACAAAATGACAATTTTCAATCATAAAGAAGACATTGTCATCAAAGACAAAGCCATAAGATAAAAAAATTAATATGTGAAAGGCTCTGAGATTGAAAGGAAAGTGAAAATGACAAGTTTATTTAGCCAAAATATATGATGTGTTGTAACTTAAAATACTAACGAATTCTCCTACATTCATCACTTTAAAGAACCTTGTTATCTAAGTTCATGTAGTTTTAAGAATTATTATAGATTTGTACACATAAAATTACCAACACTAGCTAACATTATTTTACAAAACCATTAATGAATAAAGGTTACCAGAGTAAAAGTTGTTTGAGGATGAGAATATAACGAGGTGTCGAGGTTGAAGGTCCACCAACAAACTATTTGACATCCAAAGCGTGTTATGAGACAATCATTCATATAGCATTCAACTATTCACATGCAATAATTATTTCTTTAATAGTAGTTGCATACTTGTGGACTCAACGTCATAAACATATATGGGTCTACAAGAATGGTGCATGTATCATCTACACTCCAACCCTAAATTTTCAACATATTCATTCTACTAATTTAGTTATTCTTACATTTCAAAGTAAAATTTAATAAATAAAATTAAATGAACTTGTTGAATTTTACTTGAATATCAATGTCGAATATTTCATTCAACAAGGAATTTGTCATAAACATCTTCTCTGCAACTAATGTACGTTGTTTAGTTGCATCCCGAGCACTCTCATCATAATACATACAAACAACACTGCAAGAGGCACAATGGTGGGCTAAAACTCTAGGCCTAGATGAGTCTCACCCACATCAAGCTCTACTAGAGGTCTCACACACTATATAATGCTTTGAGTGAGCAAGCTAATTGATTCCAGCATGTCCACCTCGATACTATCCTTCACAACTAAAGAAATGGTGACATGCTCCACCATGGGTTTGGCCAAGGGTCTGAGTGCTCATTATGAATTACATCATGCACTTGATCTATCATGTGTAGAGCCCCCACCTCTACCATGAAAGTCTAAAATGTTAAAATAATTTGGCACCTTATTGAGGGAAAACTCACAATAAAGTCTCAAAAAATATTGTGGTACCTGGGTAAGAGCAAGAAGATGAGTCCATGAAATGTGGAAGTTTTTTCCTTAGGAAAAAAAATGAAATCGTCTTGCAAAAAAATGGGATCCCGCTTTTTAATAAACATGATCATGTTTAGGTTTGGGATCCCAAGCCTAAAATAAAAATAAAAAACGGGATCCCATTTTGAAAACTTTCCAAAAATGGAAATTTCCATTTTGACAACTTTTCAAAATTGGATACCATTTTCAAAAGTTTTGTTTTTGGAAATGTCCATTTTGAAAATTTTCAAAATGGGATCCCATTTTAGAATAGGATCCCATTTTTTAAAATATGAATTTTTGGTCAGGTTTATGCCTTTTTTTTTGGTTCAAGAAAATTTTTGGGGATTCAAACCTAGGCCCTAGACCTAGTTTGACCTGCAAGTTGAAGGTCCTAGCAATGTCACAAGAAAATAGTGACTTTGGGCTATATCTAAAGACATTTTTTGCAAATTTTTTTGATGAAATTAAACCCATTATAGATGAGACAGTGTAGATTCCAAATATGTATTTTCTTTTAAAATTGGATTTTTTTATTTTATTTTCATTTAATTTCTAGTGAAATAGGTCTATAAACTTAAATTATTAGGATTTTTTAGTATTTTAATGACTTTTTATTAACATAATTTTTTGACGAATGGATTGCACGAAAGCGTACTCTAGACAATTCATTTCAATTTTTTTAAAAAAATCAAAAAATGATAAGTTTAGGTCATCTTATGCATGATGTACATGAGGATTTTTCAAAACACCAACTATGGCCAATAAAAAATTAACAAAAAAAAATTCAATAAAAAATTACAAAAAATATGGAAAGCATGCTTTAGTGAGTCACCAATCGTTTCCCAAAAGGATTTAGAAAAATATGATTATTTAGATCAAAATATGGATGACGTACATGTGCATGGTATGGTAAAAAAAAATGACAATTAAACAGTGGTTTTTAGAAATGCCTATTGAAAATCAATTTGTATCATCTAGGTATTGAAATAAATTACATATTTGGAAACTAGACTTTGAGTACTACATTTTATGATTATTGACTTTTTTCAAGATTCCATCTCTAAGTGCTTTGAATTTTTAGGTCAAATGTGTCAAATTCTGAAAATCATGGAAAACACTTCCACTAAATGGCCAAAAAGTGGACTCAACTTATTGCCAACACCCACCTCATAGTTATTGCATCGAGGTTGGTCAAAAACAATCCACCACCGCTCTCGAAACTTACTTTTAATTAATTCATTATGGCACCAATGGACGAGGAACCTCCTACATGCATGCGATAGAGGTTCATTGGTTCTTGGGTCTATAAAAAGGGCACATAAGTTAGCTTTGTTAATTTTTAAAGTCCACTTGCATAAAATCGTTTTAATCCATGCCTCTTATTTGACCAAAAAAATATTTTCTCACTCATTTCTCCTACATGTGATACAATCCATTTGAGTGATTTGACAATGCCTCTCCTATAAGGGTGGGTTGCAGAATGCTTATTTAATCTCCCAATCAACAATTCAAGCTCTCTTTTGTTGTTTTTAATTTGATTTAAAATATTTTTTTGGGTTCCTTGTGGATGCCTACAAACTGAGTAAGGGGTTTGAGGTTCTTCTTGTTCGGGAGGGTCTTCATGAGGGGGTGATTGTGAATTTTCAATGTTTGGAGGTGGAGATTGATTTCCTAGAAATTAAAACAAATGTTTATTTAGAAAACCTATTTCAATCTACATTCTAATTCAAATCTGAAACTAAAGAAATAGAAATACATACCTCTTTGATCTCTTCGACATCTTTGACATCTTAGCGACATCCTCATGAAGAATAACAAGCAAAATTCAATCTCCTTTTGGTGAGTGTGAGTTGCAAGGGCACAAAATGATGGCTCAAGTTGCGAGTTTGTAGAAAATGGAATTTCTAATGCCCTTTTTTAAACAAATTTTACATTTGGTGAGCACCAAGTTTGGAACTCACAAAATGAATTAAGCATTTGGGGAGCACCAAATTTGGCACTCTCCAAATGCTTAAGGAATTTGGGGAGTGCAAAATCCTTCATTTTAGGGTTTTTGCATAATGTGGCACCTTTTTTGTGTCACAGATTGGTGCACACACCCTGGTAGTAACCCAGACACCTACATGGCCTACACCTACTACCCATCTGCAAAGAAATGAATCCAAACACCTCATTCTAAATAATAATCAAAGGACCCAATGGTTATCTGCATGAACCCTAGTCTTTCAAAGGAATAATTCCACCTGGGAGTTACCACCCCATAATTTAGTAATTCTTATCCACTAAAAAAAAGTAGGTTAACAACAAAAATATTAGGTTGATTACCATGTCAAGAAAAAATATTAAAAATATTTAAATTAATACAATGTACTAGATAAAACAATCTAAATCAAGATGGTATATTTTTTCTATTTTAGATAAATAATTAATATGAAAGTTGACATCAAATGGAAACAACTAAGTTGTAATACACAAACATTATAATATATTTTAAAAAATATATATTTATCAAAATTAAAAAGAAATATGTCCTTGTAGTAAGTTTCAAGTTATAAATACATACAAAAAATTTGAAGGAAAACAAAAATTACCATATAAAGATTGACATCTCATGTAACTTTACTTTTTAGCATTTTATTAGCAACTAAATTATAGTGTCAATTTATTAAAAAAAAAAATTAATAATTTTTTAATTTTTTTAAAAATACAAACATAAAACATACTAAAAATAAAACATTTTATTAGTTTACATCATTTCAAAATTAAAAAAAATGTATGCCACTTTTTAGTGATTCAAGTTTAAAGTTGGACCAGTGTTGGCTGATTTCCTTTATAAAAGTGTGACACAACTTTGTACTTTTACCCATCTACCATGTTCATAATAAAATTTCCATTTTCTAGACAAGGTTTCAGAAAATACAAACTATGCAACTTCTTGACACATTAAGTGTTCATGAAACAATCAGACATAGGAAACTCCAACTAAACTATCTACAACCTACTAATCTATTGTTAAATCCTCTTTTAACATCTTATCCAACAAATCATGCTTTAACAGATACATATTTTGTACAATGGAAATTTTTCACTATTGAGCAACTCCTTTCTAGCAAGAAAATCTTATGGATGTTGATCTATTTGATCTTTGAGTCTTTTTATTCATTTCTTTATCTTATTTTTCTATTCCAATGTTCCTCAACGATATCTCAAAATGATTAGAGGAGCAAGAATGGGGAAAGGTCATTGCTTTCATATGCTATATTTATAGAATTTTTTTAAGTGTTGCCTTGTTTTATATGTTCCTTATGTGTATTGGACTAGATTCAAGCATTAACAAATCACCTTATATATATAAGGTCATTAATTACATTTATGCACTAGGATTATCATTTTGTGAAGCTATGTTCACTTACATATTTTGACAAGGTTCTATTTGTCTAGTTCATTTAAGAACAATCGTTGTTTGTCATGCCTTCATCTTGGCAATGCATATTGAAGTCACCAAGGTTTTTCTCAACTTGGTGTACATATATCCATTTGTCACATATCATAATCTTTAGGAAAATGGATATAAACACCACCATGTTTTTTCATATTTTGGTGTGTATACCTTTGTTTGCCACATAATAAAATGCTCTACATGATAAAAATAACAAAAAATAGAAAGAACAATCTACATCAATCCATCTCTATCCATATACATCACTCTCTTTTCTTATATCCATTCTAATGTGAGACACTAATTAACATTAACAATCTTATCATCATCTTTCAACATAGTAATTTTCTTCATCATTCATATATTTCTTATTCTACTCTTTCCATTTCCATCATCTCTATCACATCCTTTTCATTCCTTTTTTTAGAGTTTAACCTAACAATTTTATTCTTCTGTCAAAATCTTGAGGGGGAATCCTACCTTCATTTCTTCAATCTTTTCATTCAACTGGGGCATGTCATCAGTTTCTTTGAAATGCTATAAAAAACGTATTTTCTCAAAGAGGGGAAAAATATAAACACTTTCAAATCGACTAATATTTATTGACATCAATCCACACTAATTATTCTTCCAATATTAATTAAATAATTCTATTATTTGTTATTCTAATATTATCTTCTATAGTTAAATAATTTTTTATTATTTAATTGTTATCAAAATTCTCATTCCACTATTAATTAAATAATCTCATATTATTTAATTAATTAATATTATTCATTCAACTATACTAATGAAATAATTAATTTTATTTAATTAATTTACTAATTATTCTTTTATTCCCAATATTTTATTTCTTTTTCAGAAAATCGCTACCAAAGAGGGTAGCACTTTGTATTCAATGACAAAAATATTTACAATTCATGTCCAAAAAGATTTAAACCCGATCCCCAATATTACCACCTTTTGTGGCTGATCTAAGCAAAATAGGGTGTTTCCCAACCAAAGGTTTCCTTCTCTTGACCTTAGTCCAATCATTATCACATTGTGAGGAATCCAAAGTAGCACTCTTTGTGATAGTTGGGAGGGACTTCTCTCCCAATTCACCTAATTTGGACAAAGCAAAAGCATCGTCCCTTGGACAAGTCAAAGAAGAAGCATGAGAAAGCGAGGGGTTGGAGACTACAATGCCTTTGGAGATAACAGTAGATGCTTCATCCTTTGTAAGTGGGACCAAAGTATGATCCCTAGCAGGGGGAGGAGAGCTTTCCTTCGAGAAGTTATTAGGTGGATTGGGTGGAATGATATAGTGTTGAGATTCAGCCCCAATCCACCAAGTCAGTTTACTCGAGTTTGGGTTCCCTAAATCATGTTGCAAAAAAAATTTAGAAGAGACATGTTCTGTTGAGAAACATTTCCTGCACCTAAAAGCAATTTTTTTGTAATCAATCGATTGTCTATTACATCTATTTCCCACTTTTAGCAAAATCTCTACAGGGAGACCATTAGCTAGATCCATTTCGATGCAAATGCGAGCACACGTCGAGTTTTGATAGTTGATAGTTTCCTTAGAAGAGCAATGATACTTTCTGAGGCTGTTTCCAATAGCCCTCAAGCAATCTAGTTCCCAAAACTGAATAGGGAGATACGAAAGTCTTACCGACAAAAATGCAGAGGTGAAAGTTTCTATACGTGGATCAAAATCAGGGAACCAAGGTTTCATGCACAAGAAATATCCTAAAATATCCATGGACCATTCTCTAAAATGAGTTCCTTGTCTTCCTAAGAATCAAACTCTAAGATGAAAAACCCCTTTGCACAGGGGTAAATGCTGATTTCTCCTTCCAAGAATTCTTTCCATTTATCTGATACCCAAGCATGTAAATCACATAACTTCGCCCATGTCTTAGTGAATCGACAGACCAAAGCATGGTCGCATAGAAAACCCTCCCTGTCCAATGACAAACTATCCAAATGGACTTTTGGTGTTTTAGAGGAGGGGCAGATAGGGAAGTGTGAACACATTTTTGTGACACTAGTTACAACATCACCAAACTGGGCTGAATGAGGAAACCCATCTCCAGTCGATTCAGTCATGTTGTGCCCTAACTCCTATTTTCTACCACACATCAATGTTGTTGATTGAACGCCTTGCAACTAGAACCCTTCAAAAAATTGGAAAAGTCCCGAGCCCTTTTGTGGGAGGAAGATTCCATGCGATCGTCGAATAATTCATCCAAATGGCCTTTTGAAGGTGTGAAGCCAACACAAAAATGAGGAGAGACTATGGCTTGTAGAATTAGGCTTCTTGTCACCAACCGAGGCAGGGGAGGCTCTACTGACATTCCCCTTGCAAGAACGTGTGCCTTCAGACGATGCCAAGAACGAGCCATTAATGCCGCTATCAATTGAAGCCTAGACGAAGGAAAGAGCAACGCAAGGCCTTTAAGAGGTAAGTGTCTTTAAAATCTTTTATTCCCAATATTAATTAAATAATTTATTATTTAATGAATTATCTAGTCCTTATCTCCAAAATTAAATAATTTATTATTTAATTAGTTCTCACTTCTTTAATTAAGTAATTGTTTTAATTATTTAATTTAATTCCTCAAAATTATCCAAAATAAATAAGATCATTTATTTTATTTATTAAATTCAATCTTACACTTGCAAATAATAATTAAATGATGCAGAGACAATG
Organism: Sequoia sempervirens; assembly: GCA_007258455.2. Taxonomy (NCBI): domain Eukaryota; kingdom Viridiplantae; phylum Streptophyta; class Pinopsida; order Cupressales; family Cupressaceae; genus Sequoia; species Sequoia sempervirens. The sequence goes on along the minus strand of VDFB02000008.1, from coordinate 26,589,931 downwards.
ATAGAAATATCAGACTTAGGCACAACTTCTCTCAAATATGGCTCATCAACCAATCCCTCAACCCAAATAGGCTTGTTCCTAGGCTTCCCAAAGGCCAAATCAAGGAACTTATGATCCCATCAACACAACTATAGGAAATATGGCTTAGAAATTCTTAAAATACTCACATGACACCCTCAAAACAAACACCATGCTTGTAGGAGACAAATTTCATCATACACAACACTCAGACCTATTAGGCTTAACCAACGCTATCAGGAGGACATTCAAGATTTTGTGGTCTAAAGGACTTCACAACAGGCTTAAAATATGGATTTAGGCTTCCCAATGGTACCCACACATAACATCAAAAACATTAGACAAGATTCCAAAGGAAACTTAGATTCCTAGAACAAAGCAGATTGCCCCAAAAGGCCTAAATAGGACTGAGAACAACAACTCCCAGGTTACCTAGGATCTCCCCTTCACCCCAAAGCCTCAAATCAGACTCCTACAAGTTATTTACACCTGTCACCACCATTCCCAAGTGTCACCAATACAAATTTTCCAAACTCTAGCAAAAAAACCACTTTTTGCTTGTGAATTAGGCTTGCCACATAGAGATGTCAAGCCAAAAACCTTGCACCATTTCCTCCAAAGAGCCTACCATTCTCCAAGACATTGAGAGAGTAGTAATAAAGGTCTAAATCTTCCATCCCACCAAGAATGAGCGAATCTACCATGTGGGAATGGAAGAAATCCATGTATTTCTCTCAAAACCCTGATTTTGAGGGTTTTCAGACCACCCGATGGAAAAATTGGAATAACTTCCTTATTTATTAATGAAAACTCACCACTCTAGATTAAAAATTAAGGTGATTAAACCCTATATCCAACCATTAAATTCTTAGAGAATAACACATAATTTACAGGTTGTACCAAGTACGGGATCAACAAATTTTACAGAAAAAAACACAGAAAATCAGCAAACTCTTATTGCAAGCTCCTTCCAAAATTTTTCAACAACCTTTCCTCGACCAAGAGAGGCATATTTAAGGCCTTAAAACTTCCTCCAATGTACGACAACTGAAATTTGAATCAATTGGCCATTGGAAACACAAAGAAACACTAATTTGTCTCTTAAATGCTTAATGAAGGTAATTTAGACAACTTGCCTCAATCCACCTACAAAGATGTTTCCCAAAATATGTGAAAGGAATCCAAGCCCACTCAAATGAGCAAGGTGACTCACCTCAGGTTTCTAGTTACATCAAGGAATCCTTGTTTCTTAATTTTCCAAGATGTACTAGATTTACAAAGGAGGATGGAGACCTTGTTTATACAAAGGAGTTGGTCACCAAGACCAAAAAATTCAACCAAAACCTAGAAGACCTATTAAAAAATATTTGAAATGGTCCTTAGGACCTTATTCCACCACCAAAACAACAAAAAAAACTCACCAAACATATTAGGTCCATTGGACCCCTACGTGCTCCTGCACCATTAAATTTATTTAATTATTAAATACTCATGTGAATTCTTTATCTATTTCTTATCTACAAGTTAAACTAGAAAATATATAACATATATATAAAATACGCTGAGATGTATCTTGAGGCATTTAATTTTTTCAACTTTAATTTTTGTTAAAGCTGAATGATCAAAAAATTAAACGCTTCGAGATACATCTTGGCGTATTTTACATAGGTTATATATTTGCTAGTAGCAGCCGCGACATGCATAACACATTGAATAAATTAATATATTTAGGGTTTGATTAGAGTTAGCATTTAGGATTAGGGTTTATATCATGGTTAGGGTTAGAATTAGGGTTAGGTTTTGGTTTAGATTTATTATTATGATTAGAGTTAGGGTTTAGTGTTAAGGTTGGGTTTATGGTCATAGTTAGTGTGAGAATCATGTTAGGGTTGGGGGTAGAATTATGGTTAGGGTTAGGGTTTGGATTATAATTATAATGGGTTTTAGGTTAGGAATAAGGCTTTGGTTAGTGTTAAGGGTAGGGTTGGAATTACTATTAAGGTTTGGATTGGAATTATAATTAGGGGTAGGGTAAGGATTTATATTTGGTCAGGGCTATGGTTTGGGTTAGGGTTAGGTCAAGGTTAGGATTGAGGTTAAGATTACCATTTAGGTTAGGATTTGGTTTACGATTATGATTATGGTGAGGGTTAGGGTTTAGAGTTATGTGTGTTGTAGAAAAAAGTACCCTTTACTTGACATGAGATTAATTGGACTTAATGAGGCCTTAATCCAGGTGTTGTGAGGCATTTTATGCATCCACACTAGCTCTTGGACCCTTGAAAACTAAATAAAATTCAAATAACAATGTCTTGTGAAGGTGTTGTGAAGTGTTGTAAGAAATTTCTACACTCTTCTAGACTCTATTCATTACAATTCACCTAAAAATCACCTTTTTATCACCAATCAAGTCCTATTTTGAAGTGTTGTAAAGTCTTGTAACAAGCTTTCACACTTTTCTAGGAATAACTTCATTATTTATCCCTTTCTTATGTTTTATTTGGTCCCTTTATGCCCTCATACTCCTTAATTACGTGAATTTTTGAATGTAAGCCTAATAATCAACATTAAATACAACATAATTCCTGCCACCCATTTTGAGGTCCTAGGTGGGACCCATTCACTATGGGTGGCAAATGAGTCCCCCTTGGCTCCAAATTCAACAATTTTAAAATTTTCTTCTGGTTTTTTATTTAAAATCACTTGATGTTGGCCTGTGATGAGGTATGAAGGGTTACTAAGGAACAATATTGTATAAATAAGTGTTTTTACATCCATTTCAACCCCAATTCCATTCACCCATCAACATCAAATCATTGATTCAGTAATTCAAGCATTTACATCATCAAATACAACATAAATTATACTTCTTGGAGTAGCCATTGATATATCTTCATATTTCTCCAACAATGGTTTGGTGAGTATTTACATTTGCATGTTGTGTATTCATCATTCTCTTTCCATTTCATTTCTATTTCTATTTCAAGGGTTTGATTACCAAAGTGGGGTTTTGACCAAGGCGAACCCCTATATCCTAACCCTCAACACTTTTTCCCCTTTGAATGTGTTTGTCTATGTAGATTTATAAAATGGAAAGGTGAGAAAAGGTGTACATATCCCATCAATGTCATTCAAGGTGTCTCAAGCCATTTTTCAAGCTTGGAGAGAGTCTACAGGTTGAGTTTTACAAATTTAGATCTGAGGAATCTTTAGAAAAAAAATTGCAGATCATAAGCCACAAAATCCTATCCAAAATTCTCTATTTTCCAGAAGAGGACTCATTTGCCATTGATGGCGAATCAGTCCCATTTCTAGGCTTGAACAGTGATTTATGTAGATTTTGATACCCAATTCCCCAAAATTGGTTTCGACACTTTTTTGGAAAAAATAGGACTCATTCACCTAGAATGATGAATCAGTCCCAGTGAGCATTTCTAGTGTCTTGTGTAAGTGTTCGGAGCCTCATCCCACCCTCTTCCAGTTTCCAGGTACATATCTCCAATTGGGTTACCTTTTGTTATAGTTTTCTTACATTTCTAGTCAAAGAGTTTGAATAGACATTGTGTTTTCCATCACTTTTACATTAAATTAGAATTACATTCCTTAGTCTGCATTTTCATTAGGTTTTTAGCATTTAAATACATCTACACACACTTCACACCCCTTTTTCCCATTTCTTCTAATGAGGAAATAAGCATTTTTGGTTCACCTTTCTCCTTCTAAGTGAAAAACCCTAGGAGTGATAGAAATCAAGTAGGTGCCAAAAATCTATGTTTCATTATGATTAGGGTTATAGTTAGCATTATGGTTTAGTGTTAAGGTTTAGTGTTATATATTGAATAAATTAATATAATTAGGGTTATGATTAGGGTTACTATTTATATCACAGTTAGGGTTAGGGATATATAATAGTTAGGATATGGTTATGAGTCGGGTTAAAATAGGGTTGGGTTGGGGTTAGTGTTAGGATTAGGATTAGGTTTCTAGGGTTAGAGATATAAGGATTATGGTTGGGGTTAACAATATGATTAGGGTTAGGGTTGGAGTTAGAATCAGGATCAGGGTTATGGTTAGGGTTAGACATAGAATTAGAATTAGAATTGGATTTAATGTTAGTATTAGGACTAGGGTTATGGTTAGGATTTGAGATAGAATTAGGATTAGGGATGGAAATAGTGTTACGGTTAGGGTTAGGTTAGAGGTAGGGTTGGGCTTAGCATCAAGATTAGGGTTTGAGATAGAATTATGATTAGGTTTGGGGTTAGTGTTAGGGTTAGAGGTAGGTTAGTGGTAGGGTTTGGTTCAACCCTAATTGAATCCTAATTGAACCCTAACCCTAATTGAATCCAAACCCTAACCCTAACCTTGACTCAAATCTTTATCTTAGAATCTTAATTGTAACCCTAATCAAACCCTAAACCTAATTAAACCCTAATCTTGACCCTACTTCAACCCTAATTGAACTCTAACCCTTTTCCCAAACCTTATCCTGATCTTGACCCTAAGCTTCATCTACAACTATACCCCTAATTGAACCCTAACCTTTACCCTAACTGAACCCTAACCCTAACCCTAATGCCAACCCTAACCCTAACATTGACCACAAGGTTTATTCTATAATTTAAACCCTAGCCCTAAATGAATCCTAATCCTAACCCTAATTGAAGTTGATCTCAAACTTTATCGTAGAACCATATCCCTAATGCTAAGTGAACACTAAACCTAATGCCAATTAAACCCTACCCATAACCTAGTTCTTAACTATAACCCTAACACTATTGCAAAGATTTATCCTAGAACCCTAACTTTAACCTAATCTTAATCCTAATCCTAACACTAACCCCATGATCTATCTAGAATTCTAACCCTAACCCTAATTGAATCCTAACCATAACCATGATAGTAACTCTATCTGAATGTAAACCCTAACCCTAACCTTAACCCTAATCCTAACCCTAACACTAAGCCCAATATTTATCCTAGAACCCTAACCTTAACTCCAAGCTTTATCATAGAATTGTAGCCCTAACCCTAATTGAAACATAACCCTAACCCTAACTATAACCCTAACCATTATTGAACCCAAACACTAACTGTAACCTTTTTAAACCTTAACCCTAACCTAACCTAAAAGCTAGTCCTAATTTAACTGTAACCCTAACCTTGAACCTAATACCAATCTTTATCCTTGAACCCTAACCTAAATTGAGCCACTAACCCTAATCCTAATTGACCCTAATTGATATCTAACCATAACCTAACCTTAAGCTTAACCATAACCCTACTTGAACCCTAATTTAAAACTCTAACCCTAGATATATTATAACCCTAACCCTAATTAAACACTAAATTTAATTATAAGCCTAATCAAACCCTAATCATAACCTTGAATCCTAATTCTATTTCTTGACCCTAAACCTAACCCTAACACTAACCTTGAATCCTAATCGAAATCATAACCATAAGTGAACCCTAACTATAACCTAATTGAACCCTAATTGAACACTTAACATAACCTTGACCACTAATTGAACCCTAATTAAACACTTAACATAACCTATAACTCTAACACTGATTGAACCCTAACTCTAACTATAACCCTAATTAAAATAACTATAGTTAAACCCTAACCATAACTGTAAGTGAACACTTATCCATAATCGAACTATAGTGCCTCTTCGCGTTTCACCCTGGTTGTCGTTGTTATTGGGTTCAATGCTTTTGTTGCGGTATTGTCCTCCATTTCACTGTGAGATTTGGTACTTTGGGCATATTGTGCAATTGTTTTTAAATTGGGCTAATTAGTACTTGATTGACTTTTGCGTTAAAATAAAGTTATTGAAATTTAAAGGACATCATAATAATTAAAATAAATTCTTTATTATAATGGTGGTTTTGATAAAATATATTCTATTAAGGCTTTATTTTGTGTAAATAAAATAAATATTAATTAATTATTTTATTTGATTTAAATAAATTAAAATAACGATTTAATAAATAAATATTAAAATAAATATATATTGTTTATTGTGGGGTGAAAATAAAATTTAAAAGTTAAAGTTAAATTAGTAAATTAAATATTTAAAGAGGATTTATTGTGAGTAACAAAATAAAGATATTTGATTAATATATATACCATAGAGTGGTAGTAAGCATTTTTCAGGTGATAAAAATAAATGAATTTTAAAAATAGGAGTTGCATACAACAATAGTTAAGGGAAGTGGTTAATAAATTAGTTAGGGATTTTTGGACACTAGGAACACTGAGAGGGGACGGGGTGAATCAGTGTTCCACAATGCTTGACTTTCAAATCAGATCTTTAACTATCAACAACAATAATTTAACTTTAAATAACATTCATAGCATATAAACTGAAGGAAACATGCAAACACATTAAGGAACACAATAACACTAGAAATTTTTTACGTGGAAACCCTGTTAGGGGAAAAACCATGGTGGAGATTAATCCACAAAGTATACTATGTTAAAAGTATGATAAAAGGGAATGCACTTACATTTAGGGACACTGCCTAGAGCTCACTGCTCAAAAGAGAAGGCTCACTACCTTACAAAATGTATTTGATATTACAACAAAATGTTGAATTGAGAATATAGAATCTACATATGCCTAGATTCAGTTCCAATGAAGCACATAATTAGATTTTAGATATTTTATCCAATTCACACTTCTACTTTGCTTTGCTATGCTTTGCACACAAAAACCCTTCTGTTGTTCAAACAAATATTCTGATAGTACCTCATATAATTGTTTTGTACACTTCCGCTCTTACACCTTCACTCTCCTTGATCCACATACACTTCTACCACACACTCTCTCTCAAAATGATTTTTTGATCTCCTTTATATATCCACTAATAGGAATTTTATTATATGTCGGCTTCAAAATAAAATATAATATTCTTTCTTATGTCAGCTCAAATCACCAGTTAGAATTGATGAGTACCCACACAAGTTGGCTAGACTATAGTAGGGACCCAAACCTAAATTCCAAACATGAGAAATAGGTAAACACATACTCCACATACATCCGCGACACGCCATACACAATAGGTCAGCTAAAATGAGAGAATAAACAATAAATCATTCTACCAAACCTCTTAACTCATACTTCAATTAATGCTATACCACAAAAATCACCAGTAGGATATAATACATGCTAAACAAGCTTCCCTGATGATCTACACCACAAAATAGTGATCCAATGAAGTAGTTAGATCAACTTATCAACCAGATGTCCTATTCTTCCTACATTTTGTTAGACCTCCAAATATCCTGATGGATTTTTGGCCCTCTCCATGAATTTAGTCAGTCATTGATAAACCCTTACCCTCGTAGGTGAGTAGGGTTTCATCCTCAAACCTAAAAATGTTTTAATCCTTCATTGACTTGCTTAATCGGTCATTGACAACTTAAGTTTTTTCTCAAGCCATCCAACTCGTTGGGCCACCGGCCCCATCGACCCAATGAATCGGTTGTCACTTTCCCACTACTTTAAATCTTGCTTCTAAGGTCGGGTTTTAATTTTAACCTGAAGACCTAAACGTAAATTCATTGCCCAGTGGTCACATCGCCAACAGCTGTGTTAGCTCTCAAAAACGTAGGCGGGATGCCTCAAGAGGCTGCCAATCTCTTGGTACGTTTTAGGGTAATAGACAAGGTCAAAAGAATTTAACCTTCTACTCTTCAGGTGCTGCTAGACCTAGGCGGGTGTACCTATTTGAACGAAGCAAGCTTGACTTATGATTATCCTTCTTGCAGTGATTTGTCCACAATGGCAGATGGAAGTGAAAAAATGAAATCGAACTTGATACAAATAGCAATAGCAATCTTCTGATCTAAATCCTAAAATGCTCAATTAACAGATATAAAGAAAATGAATGAATTTGAATGATGAAATTGCAGAGACCAGTGCCTTATTGGGTATGCAGAGTCAAATGAAACAGAAGTGGGCAACTTATTCTGGTAGAAGTTCAAATTGTCGGCATATGATCTATTTATAACTTGTATAAACATGCAGGATTATGACTACTGAGCTCTAATTTAATAATCCAGAGGAATCTCCCTGATTACTGTGATCAACTAAGAGGATTTAATCTCTCCTTGAAAGAACCAGTCAATTAATCACACAGATACAACAAATGTGCACTAATAAACTAAAAATAAACTTGTTATATCAATTTAAACAACCAGAAAGAATCAACTTGGAGACAGCTTAGCAATATTTTTTAATAAATTCAACAGAAAATTGACACCAGAAATAAACTACCACACCAGCTGAATTTCATTGAAATCACCATTTGAAAACATGCAACATAGTCTCTGGAATGAGAACTTTATTCTACTGTATCTATCTAAGATCTGATCTAAAATATGATGTCTCAATTACAAACGGGAGTGCGTATTTATACACCAGCATTTGAACAGACATATCGCTTCATATTCCAAGTCGGCCAACAGTTGCAATCGGGAAAATCCATGTCGGCCAACAACAATATTTTACGAACTCACATGTCGGCCACAATGTTTGAATCTTGTTAATCACCAATGGAACAGTCACTGAGACAGCCCCATAAGTATGTCGAAGGCAATTATATCACTGTCAGTCGCCGCGTGTTCCCTGTGCTTCGCCGTGACCCTGTGATCAAACTTGTCGCCGTAACTTATCACTCTTGGGGAGACATCACATAGATAATACTTTGTTATACCGAAAGTCACCCACCATCTTGTGTGTCGCTGAGATAAGTCAGATCTTATGCTGACAAGGTCCCTTTTGTGTTCCATCGGCGAGACCAGAGGTCACTCACCGAGACCTCATGCCGATATAGCTTACTCTTACCGAGATGTATCCTCCCACCACTGGTCGGTAAGACAAAAGATACTCACCAAGACATAATACCGATACCGCTTAGCACTCGCCGATGAACCTCTCCATGCATTAGTCGGGGAGACATATTGAATTCAATGAAACATCATCCCGACGGTATAACTCCTGTCGATAAGTATCATCCTCTATCGCTCAAACCATGAAAAAGTCATGCTGATAACTGCTAGTGAGTAAACTCCAATCACCGTGACACAAAAAATGTCTTGCCAATAGGCAACACAGACGTTTACAAATAGAAAAATGGATCGGGGAGACCCCGATATTGTCACGCCGATACAAACCATGATGTGAATTATGCAAAACCCAATGGAACAATGAGACCATATGGCAAGAAATGGGCAGAATGCAATGAAGACAGACCTATGCTCATATGATGAGGACTTATATGGAAACTCAGGGGGACGAAAACTTGTGAAATTATCCAAAATTTTACAGTTCCAACAGTGGCTCCGTCTGGGGATGAATGATAGTAAGATCATTGCAAGGGTCCAGATCTTTGGGTGAGCAGACCAAACACAAAATGATGAGCAGTGGGCAGAATGGAAATGGAAAAGAAGCATGATAGAATGAATGCAAAATGAATGCAAGATGGAGGTGAACCAAAACCCTAAACTACTGTGCATGGAAAATAATTTTAAAGAGGATAAGAAAGAGTTGTCCATGCACTGGCAACCTTTAATCCTCTGTGTTGCTTCACCTATTCTGAGCGATCTAAAACTCAAACCATACTTTCCCTTGTCAAATACCTGGTTTTGTCTTGAGTTCATCAGATTCTTCCTGAAGACATTCATGCAATATTCCCTGTCACTGAAAGTTTTTAGAGAATCATTATGCTCAGCTTGGCCCAAATTCCCTTCATCATTCAACAGTTCAAACTCTTCATCATCATGGAACAAACTTCTGTTATCTTCAACATAGAAAATGTATGCATATTCAATGCAAAATTCCTCATTATCTTTCTCACTGTTATGAATTATGAAACACTCTCTCAGCTGTATTGAAAATTCACCATCAAAGTGCTCTTGAGAATCAAAAAATTCTGTCATATGAATGCTATTTGAAACAAAAAAATCTACAACCTTTTGCATCTCTTCAGTATCTCTATTAAGAGACAATAGTGGATCATGACTCATATCCTCAATATCATGCATATGTGAACCAATAAAATCTGGACTTCTATCATCCTTGGTATGCAAACAAATGTCATCTTCACATGAGTTAGAAATTTCAAAATCACATACCTTATCTTGAATGGACAAAGACTTTTGATCATCACCAAAGGTTTCACCATCATTCCAAGAAATGCATTGGGAATCATAAAAATCTTTACACAAAGATCTTTCACTATCAAAACAAATGTAAGTTGGACATAGAACTTCAAAATCACCTTCATGTGCACATTCCTGGTATTCAGGAGTTAATAAATTTGAAATATGTTCACTGCTAAGTGAACATGTTTCTACATTTTTATCACTACAGTTACATTCTTCACTTTTGTCATCATCAAAAAGAAGTCCAAGGTCATCAGAGAATGAGAAATTATAAACATTATCAGCGCAGTCATTTATTCCATCATTTTGCTTGTCTGAAAATATCTCCTCTCTTTCATAAAGTGGATTTGAAAATACTTGAAGTTCTTTCATGGGCATACCTTTGCAAAATATCATCTGATCCTCTTTTATCACTTCATCATATACTAGGTTTAAAAAATTTTGGAAACCATTTTCAGATATACAAACCTCCTTCTCATCGAATGTGTCTTCATAGCTTTCAACTATAGCTAGAGGTATTGTATACTTACTATTGGATGAGTCAATATTTCCCATTGCCTCTTCATCTTGATCTTCATAAGAGGTAGAAGAATCCATTGACTGTAGATCAAAATCCTCAGGTTCATCATCAGAATCTGAATATTCACTGGATTCCTCACAACATGCACTGCTCTCCCTGTCACAATCCGTTATGCAAGAGAAATTTCTTGTATCATCATCCTCCGAAGATGAGTACCTCTCCACAACATGGTGAAAGGTATTTGAAGTTAAATATACTGTGTGATCTTCTCCATTATTTCCCATCAACATTCCCTCTTCTTGCATTCTTTAGGCTACAACACAATAATCTGGTGAATGTGGCTTATCACAAAATTCACAGAAGTAATTATTACTTACCATATAGGTTCCCCTCTTTGTCAATGGATCAGGAGCCTCCTTGTTTCTAGGCCTAGCTGTTATAGATTTTTTCGTCCTTCCAGTCTATATTATAAGGCATGTCATGCAACCTCAGCCTTTCATTCCTATATGTATTCTCCTGCCTGTACTGATAATTGTTGCTTTACCGAGGAACCTCAGGATTGTCTCTTTTACTGACTATCCCAACAGCCTTCCTATTGTTTTCAATTGTTAGTGCTATCTTCTGAGCTTCATCCAAATCTCTTGGGGATCTATTTCTCAATTCATACCCTGTTTTAGGATCAAAAGCATTCAAATAAATACTCGGTGCTACAGAGTCTGACAACTTTGATCCAAGAGATGTTTTATTCTGCAGCTTATTGAATCTCTGATTAAAATCATAAATTGTGTCATTTCGATCTTTTTGAATGCGTATTAATTCATGAAGAGTAGCATCTAGTGCACTTAGATTCCCATATTGCTCGAGGAATTGATCCTGAAATCCTTGGAGAGAATTAATAGAAGCTGTTGGTAGGCTGTTGAACCAATCCCTAGTGTCTTCAATAAGTGATATCATGAATAGCCTCATGCGTAAATCTTCATATGGAACATCCAAATATTGGATGAAAGCATTGAAAATTCTTAGATGCTCTTCAGCAGTGACTGCATCACTCCCAGTAAACTTTGGAACAAGACCTCTCCAACTACCATCCATTGGATAAGGGGATAATTGAATCCTTGCCAAATCAAACTGTCTGATCATTGTTGTGTAATGATGAGGGGGGGCGCTAGGTGGGTACTGATACTGGTACATTAGACTATAGTGTTGTGCATGATGATGTGGCACATACTGCTGACCATAAGGTGGCTGTGGTGAGTATGTATTCTGTTGTGCATGATATGCATTGCCTCCATTGTGAAAATTTCCAATTGTACTATCAGGCATTTGAGGGGTCCAATGCCTGCCTGCATTTGTGTATTCATTCTTGTCCAATTATAGTCCTCTCTTTTCCAATTCTTCAATTCCTCTTATCAACTGCTGCTTTTCAAAATACTTTTTTGTTCCATACACAAATTCCATTCTTCATCAAATTTTTTCAGAGTCACCACCTACTTTTCCAAAAAGTAGGAAAATGATTCTTTGAAATAACTATTTTTGATCTTCTCCCAGCGGAATCACCTTTCTGAACTTCTCAAATTACAAATCTTCCTTCACTGACTCTATATGATGGTTTTTAACCGGATTTTCTTATATAGTCCCCAGTAGAGTTACCAATTTGTTAGCTCTCAAAAACGTAGGCGAGATGCCTCAAGAGGCTGCCAATCTCTTGGTACGTTTTAGGGTAACATAAAAGGTCAAAATAATTTAACCTTCTACTCTTTGGGTGCTGCCAGACCTAGGCAGGTGTACCTATCTGAATGAAACAGGCTTGACTTATGATTATCCTTCTTGCAGTGATTTGTCCATAATGGCAGATGGAAGTGAACAAATGAAATCGAACTTGATACAAATAGCAATAGCAATCTTCTGATCTAAATCCTAAAATGCTCAATTAACAGATATAAAGAAAATGAATGAATCTGAATGATGAAATTGCAGAGACCAGTGCCTTATTGGGTATGCAGAGTCAAATGAAATAGAAATGGGCATCTTATTCTAGTAGAAATTTAAATTGTCGGCATATGATCTGTTTATAACTTGTATAAACATGCAAGATTATGACTACTGAGCTCTAATTTAATAATCCAGAGGAATCTCCCTGATTACTGTGATCAACTAAGAGGATTTAATTTCTCCTTGAAAGAACCAGTCAATTAATCACACAGATACAACAAATGTGCACTGATAAACTAAAAATAAACTTGTTATATCAATTTAAACAACCAGGAAGAATCAACTTGGAGACAGCTTAGCAATACTTTTCAATAAATTCAACAGACAATTGACACCAGAAATAAACTACCACACCAGCTAAATTTCATTGAAATCATCATTTGAAAACATGCAACATAGTCTTTGGAATGAGAACTTTATTCTACTGTATCCATTCCTAATCTATTGTATCTATCTAAGATCTGATCTAAAATCTGATGTCTCAATTACAAACGGGAGTGCATATTTATACACTAGCATTTGAATAGACATGTCGCTTCATATTCCAAGTCGGCCAACAGTTGCAATCAGGAAAATCCATGTCGGCCAGCAATGGTATTTTACAAACTCACATGTCGGCCACAGTGTTTGAATCTTGTTAATCGCCAATGGAAATGTCGCTGAGATAGCCCTGTAAGTATGTCGAAGGCAATTATATCGCAGCCAGTCGCCCCGTGTTCCCTGTGCTTTGCCGTGACCCTGTGATCAAACTTGTCGTTGTAACTTATCACTCTCGGGGATACATCACATAGATAATACTTCGTTATACCGAAAGTCACCCACCATCTTGTGTGTTGCTGAGATAAGTCAGATCCTATGCCGACAAGGTCCCTTTTGTGTTCCATCGGTGAGACCGGAGGTCACTCGCCGAGACCTCACGCTGATATTGCTTACTCTTACTGAGATGTATCCTCCCGCCACTGGTCGGTAAGAAAAAAGATACTCGCCAAGACATAATAGCGATACCGCTTAGCATTCGCTGATGAACCTCTCCATGCATTAGTCAGGGAGACATATTGAATTCAATGAAACATCATCCCAACGGTATAACTCCTGCTGATAAGTATCATCCTCTGTCACCGAAACCATGAAAAAGTCATGCTGATAACTACCAGTGAGTAAACTCCAATCGCCGCAACACAAAAAACATCTAGCCGATAGGCAACACAGACGTTTACAAGCAAAAAAATGGATCGGGGAGACCCCAATATTGTCATGCCGATACAGACCATGATGTGAATTATGCAAGACCTGATGGAAAAATGAGACCATATGGCAAGAAATGGGTAGAATGCAATGAAGACAGACCTATGCTCATATGATGAGGACTTATATGGAAACTCAGGGGGATGAAAACTTGTGAAATTATCCAGAATTTTACAGTTCCAACAGGCTGGACCCAAACTATTCATTTAATGCTAACTGTGTTGTCTGCAGGTTTTCCAAATTCGAGGATATGGGGGAAGATCTTGATCGTACCCCGCCAACTCATTATTTTAAGATGCCAGTCAGTTATTTGGTGTGAGGTTAGCGAAAAGTGGGCATGTGTCATGTACGAGATGTGGGGCCCAACCTCCACTATTGTGCCTATGGCTTGCGGTTTTAGACCGACAACCGTGATTAGAAGCTTGAACAGATCTCTACCATTCCCCGCTAGCTCATGGGGGAAAGATGACGGTTGGTTAAATACCGCGGGGTCAACGATATTTTGACACGTGGCTCTAGCCGTTCAAAGGATTACAAGTTGCATAGGGACCGCCGACTTGACAGTTGATGTCCGAAGTGGATGGATGTAATTGGCCAAAGGGAAAGTCAGCTGTGCTTTGTTGGATTTCAAACTTGGTCAGCTTGAGGTGAACCATTCGATCTACCAACTCCTTAGAAGATCAGCGGGCATCATTCAAAGCTAGCAAATGGCACATGGTAGCCATTTTATTCTGCAACTAGTGAAGCATTAATTAATTATTCCTTACTTGTGCAATCACGTCGATCTCAATTCATGTGAAGATGTAATAGTTGGAAATCATGAAGAGTGATCCGCAGATTCTCATGCAACTCAAGATAAACGGTGATAGTACATATGCCACCAAATTTCCATGTTTGCACATGTGCTTTTATGAAGGTTGCTATTACTTCACACGATAGATAAAGGAAGGATTAATTGCTAATTGTGTCTTTCATATTAGCAGTTAAAAGATTTTTTGAGCCGAATCCGACTAAGTTTGAGTGCTTGAAGAGGATGGGTGAACTAGTGAGACGTTTTGTTCACCTAAATTCCATGAGGTTAGGTTCCAAAGAACCAGAAGCTCCCGACACAGTCATTCACTAGGTCAAAGAGGAAGGTCAAGTATGGATGTGGTTCTTATGGGCACCAACATTCACCCATCAACCTGACGAGCAACACTTCTGATAGTAGCACCGTAACTGACTCCGCTTATAGGGGGTATTTGGCTTTGTTGAATGATGGCTTTCCCTCCAACGAGGAGGTGCTTTCCGTGCCACCTTTAGTGGTCAAGACCCCTAGTGGGAAGCCTAGAAATGTGCTTGATAACAAGAAGAAAGAGGAAGAGGTTGAGGTGTCCTCTCTTCCTCTAGTGATGACAAGAAGTGGTTGTGTGTATCATGGATGTGGTGTTGGTGTTGGTGGGGTGACTGGGAGTTGGTAATTGGCTGTGTGTGTGGATTTGAAAATTTTGTGTTGATATAATATGTTGTGGTGGTTTGGTTCTTGGTGTAGGTGGAACTTTTGGTATTCAACTATGGTCATGTATGCCTCTATGGAATTTTGAGTTCCTAGTTCGTGCTGATGCAGATGGTGACAAGGAGAGTTTTGGCAGAAATTTGCATCTCTCCTCATAAATGACAGTTTTGTTTTAGTTTTCCCCAGCTCTATTGTTTTGAAGACTTAGCATGTGGGGTTTTGATGTGTTTTGAAAATGCAGTTGAAATTCAAATGAAATGAAGAATTCATGATGAACTGCATTTGAGTCGGTGGCTTGTCACTTCCCTTAGGTTATAAAAGGGAAACCATGGCTCGTTTTGCAGAGAGATAGAAGAATAAGAGAAGATAGAGAAATAGAAGAGAAAAAAATAGACTCAGGCTAGGATTTAGGTCAAGTGTACATGAATAGATAAGGAATAGAATAGTTAGTTGTCTTTGGGTTTTATGAAATGAACTTATGCAAGTTTCTGAAATGGTTTCTCAGACATGATTTGAGTTTAAATGAATATATAATTCTGATATATGTCTCTCCTCTTGCGAGTATTGTTGAATTTTGAATGAAGTATTAATGGTATTTCTATTCTACTTTCAATGTTTGATTCAAATGCATGTCTCAGTTCTTTGTCTTGGTTCAAGTAACTGATTAAATACTTAGATGGGGGCATGAATTCACTGTTATTTGTAGAGGATTTGATAAGTAGTTATGTATCAACAAACTTTGAGCTCCATAGTGCAAAGTATTATGAGAGTAGTGTATTTCATC
Organism: Sequoia sempervirens; assembly: GCA_007258455.2. Lineage (NCBI taxonomy): Eukaryota > Viridiplantae > Streptophyta > Pinopsida > Cupressales > Cupressaceae > Sequoia > Sequoia sempervirens. The sequence continues at coordinate 26,573,700 of VDFB02000008.1, read as the reverse complement.
ATTGGGTCATCTCTGTTTTACTGATTCTTGTATATGTGACTCTATTCTGCCCATGAATAAGACACTAATATTTTCCATAATGATTTACTCAAGGAGTTAATTAGATAGTTAATTAATGACCAATTTGTAGTCAGGTTCAAATTCATGTTAAATTCATTGATTCCATTATTTGTATGTGATAATCTTATTGAGGATGTCCTGATTTGGATGAATGGGTAGCACATTATCTAGAAATCAGCTAAGTTCTTAGTAGTAGTTGCATAATTACCCTTCATTCAAATGTGATCTATGTAATGATGTGTTCAATACAATAAAATTTTAAATGAACACACTAGGAATACCCTCCTTGGTCTCACAAAGCCTAAAGTGTAGAAGATCTCAGTCTTGGACTAGGTCTCATTAAGTTGGCCATTCATTTCAAGAGTCTTGAGTATAGGAATTGGCTATTCCTTAGAGATGTCTTAGGTGTAGTGGAAAACACCAACAGAATGGCGACTCTGCTAGGGAAAATTTTATTCTCCAAAGACACAGATACAAAATGTAGAGTCAGATGGTGAATTAATCTAAGTGGTCTCAAATTCTTGAACCTGGTTTATAATCTATGTGTAGAAGACATTGAAGGATCTGAACGCGACTCTGTTGTGGAAGATACCCCGAAATCTGGTTTATTTTGTAAAGAATCTTCAAATTACTTGAAGCTTTGTTCTTGAAGGGAGGTGGTGACTCTGGTCTAAAGAACCCGTTCTAGCATACATCAATTTTTTAGATCCTTGTTCCTCCTCTTAAAGAAACACTTCATATCTGCCATTATACATGTATTCTTGTAAAACTTGAAAGAATTTTGAGCATTTTACAGATAATATCATCATAAATTTCTAATGCTCGACATGAAGATGATTCGCTAATAGGTGATTTAGCACTAGATCAGGGAATACTCAAGAATTTTAGCATGCTTTATATGTGGATTGAAGATTTGTATAACAAGGTGCATGAATCATGTAATATTATAGATCACAGGAAACTTTTGTATTGAATTTTTGTGCTGAGATCTGAGAATATATATGTAAAAGGAATTGAAGTAGTGTGGAACAAAGTGCATAGATATTTTAAATTCCTTTTCAAGAAAAAGGGGTGAGTTGTCAATTTGTAATACCTGGTACAAATATGGAAAGAAAAATACAAGTCAAGCAGTCCTCGGCCCATCAGGATAGCCCTTGTGATGATAGGTAAAGAGCTTTAAATTTTGACAATATTTGTGGTTACCTAAATGTTCTGCCACCCAAGATCAGGGATAGGATACCAAATTACAGTGGTGGAAAATTTGAATTAGCAAATAAACACCTACAAGAATTTGTAGATGTAATGGGTGATTATGAAGTTGACTTTGAAGATGTGGTGATGAAACTTTTTGCTCAATCATTAAAGGGATAGGTAAGAGATTGGTTCTCTTTTCTTCCTACTACCTCTAAACATTGTTGGAATGAACTCAAAGTTTCTTTCCTTGAACAATTTGGTGATCAGATCAACCCAAGTGTAGCAAGAAGAAATTTCATGGAAATTTCTAAAGGTAAAGATGAATTGGTCCCTGCACTTAACCTTAGATTTTCCAAGGTTATTAGGGATATACCTAAACACGTAAGACCAAATGATGCAGAGTGCCTGGTTGTATATTTGGGATCATTTGATAGAAAGATGGGTTTCCTGTTGAGAGATAAAGAGCCCACAACCCTGCATCAAGCGTATCAGGAAGCTATGAATATTGAGAATAAATTGAAGTACTCAATTATGAAGAGAACCACAGTAACGAATGTTGCTAGTTCTAGTAATTCCTAGATTGTACAACTGGATCAATCAGAAAGTAAAAAATGCTCATCAGGATGATGACCTGTTAGACCTTGTTCTTACATCATTTTCAAGAAATTCAGAGCAAGCATCAACCTCTAACCAACCATCAAGGGGTGGGAAGAATTTGATGTTATCTATTACAAAATTGTATGAGATAAAGAGGCATACAAATGAGTCAGCATATGACATGTTTTCAAGGTTCTTGGATATTTCGATGGAAATTACCATGGGACTTAAGCCTAATGAACATATGTGTATTAACCTATTTTGTGAGGCTTATGCACCAGGATCTATCCAGTGGTCTGGAAATATGAAGCCCCAAAGCATTGATCAAGTAGTGGATTGGATCAACATAGTTGAAGAGGTCCAACATGGCTGTATGTATCCCATGACGTCCCATAATATAGATAATGAATGTTTCAATGAGGAGAGACAAAGATTAACATTGTCAAATCCATTACCAAGATAATCAGTTGTTGAGTGTTGTTATTTCATGGACAACATAGAGATGGATGCACCTAGCATTGATGAGGATGAAGAAACAGAGTGTGAGGTCAAGGAAGTCATCTCTCATTATTCCACTCTAGATGTTTCAAGCCATGAACCTACACAACAAATGCATGAAACTGCATCAATGCATTTTGTTAGAATTGATCTTGTGCCACCAGGTAATGGAGATACTTTTAATACTCATGACAAGGCTCTAGTAGTTGAATGTACACAGTATTTGGTTGAATATGATTCCTCTTATGAGTTAGATATTGAATCCATAGCCTCTAGTAGTGGGTATGTCAATATCCTTGAAGGGGTCTACTTTTTAGGAAGTGAACAATTCCCTTCATGTGAAGAATTTTCTGAGCACAAATCAATTGTGATGGACATGAGTGATGAAGAAACTAGCGAATCTACTTCTTTTTGTTCCTCAAGTGACTATACTAATGTTGAATGCTTGGAGGACCTAGGTCAAGGGGTTTTTCATGATGAAGATGATGAGATACATCCAATTATGTCAAGGATATGGCAAAACTCTTTATTTGATGAGTCTACACTTGATATTGAAGATACAAAGATAGATGTTTATTGGTGTAGGGATAACCCTCTGTTTGAGGATAGTCCTGATGGATACTTATCAGATACTAATAGCACACTTGTTGGAAGAGAAATATATAGGTGTCAAGGGGATAATGCATTTGAAGATGTCAACCCTGATTTTGTTATTTATCAGTTGAAGGGGAAATCTAGTGGTACATATATGGTAGAGATGGTCTGCAAACATGAAGTTGAACAAGTGGCCTATGATAAGCATGTTGAAGAGGGCTCATACCTGTTGAAACTTAAAAATGGTAATGTATCATGTGATGAAAGGGATTTCTATGGAAAAAATAGGTATGGCATTACTGATAATGGATACATAGGTGCTTCCAATTATTCTCTTGTGGAAACTAACAATGTGTTCAAGAAGGGGGTTGAATTGCTATCAGCTTATGATCTACAAAGAAATAAGGGGCAGAGTAAGGATGACATTTTTGTCTCCTGTGTTAAGAGGATTAATCAGGTTGAAATTCTTAATGATCCAATAAAATCATGTCATGATGAGAGGAAGCATCATATTGACTGGGCATATGTATTTGATCCACATGATGATCAACAGGATAATGCAAATACTCAAGGGGATTTTGCTAGTCAATATAATGCTGCAGTTAAGTTTTTTGCAGATACTCCTTATCTGCTAGATATGATTATGGATTTCCTTTCACCCACCAAAGACAATCCTAGTGAGAGGCATAAGAGGGGGACTTGTAGTTCTTTTTCCCTTTTTCTTGATCTTATGCAAGAATTTATAGATGTAAGCCATAGTGCTTATGAAGTTTTCAAATTTGATGAACAACTTAGGTATGATAATGCTTCCCATTATGGTACAGAAAATGAGAGTTTTGTATTTTCAATACAATCGGATGAATCCATGATGGTAAAGGGTGACTTTAGTAGTGTCATTCCAGGGGTTATGGGAAATACAGATTGTAATGAAGTCAGAAACCTAACATTGCATAACATTTAGGAGAATTCATGGCTGGTGAAACAGGCTAAGGTGTTTGAAAGAGGTAAAAATAACCCTTAAGTTTTGGAGGGCCATGGGCCTCCAATTTGAAGATCAAAGCCAATGGTTTATATGAGGCTTCTCTATAAATTTTGTATAGGGTTTGGTTTTCCTTATTGTGTTTGCTTGCCTAGTCCGGGTAAGCTCCTGCTCTTTTGATCCTTTTGACCTGGTCTGCTTCAACCAAAGATTTTTTTCTCGTCATACCCACTAGAGGTATGCGTCCCCGAGCATGAGTCATTGTTAGACCTCCAAAAATCCTGATGGATTTTTGGCCCTCTCCATGAATTTAGTCAGTCATTGATAAACCCTTACCCTCGTAGGTGAGTAGGGTTTCATCCTCAAGCCTAAAAATGTTTTAATCCTTCATTGACTTGCTTAACCATTAATTGACACCTTAAGTTGTTTCTCAATCCATCTGACCCGTTGGTCCACCGGCCCCATCGACCCAATGAATCGGTCGTCACTTTCCCACTGCTTTAAATCTTGCTTCTAAGGTCGAGTTTTAATTTTAACTTGAAGACCTAAACATTAAGTCATTTCCTAGTGGTCACATCACCGACGACTGGACCCAAACTATTCATTTAATGCTAATCGTGCTATATGTAGGTTTTCCAGATTCAAGGATATGGGGGAAGACCTTGATCGTACCCCACCAACTCGCTGTTTTAAGATGTCGGCTAGTTATTTGGTGCGATTTTAGTGAAGAGTGGGCATGTGTCGTATATGGGATGTGGGGCCCAACCTCCACTATTGCGCCTATGGATTTCCATTTTAGACCGAAGACTATGATTAGAAGCTTGAACAGATCTCTACCATTCACCGCTAGCTCATGGGGGAAAGATGAAGGCTGGTTAAATACCATGAGGTCAGCGATATTGTGACACATGGCTCCATCCGTTCAAAGGATTACAAGTTGCATAGGTCCCACCGACTTGACAGTTGATGTCCAAAGTGGATGGATGAAATTGGCCAGAGGGCAGGTCAGCTGTGCTTTATTGGATTTCAAACTTGGTCAGCCTAAGGTGAATCGTTCAATCTGCCAACTACTTAGAAGATCAACGGGCATCATTCAAAGCTAGCAAATGGCACATGGTAGCCATTTTATTCTGCATTTGGTGAAGCATTAATGAATTATTCCTTACTTGTGCAATCGCGTTGATCTCAATTCATGTGAAGACATAATCATTGGCAATCATGAAGAGTGATCCACAGATTCTCATGCAGCTCAAGATAAATGGTGACAGTACATACGCCACCAAATTTTCATGTTTGTGCATGTGCTTTTGTGAAGGTTGCTATTACTTCACATGATAAATAAATGAAGAAGCTAAATCTGACTAATTTCGAGTGCTTGAAGAGGATGGGTGAACCAGTGAGACGTTTTGTTTTCCTAAATGCCATGAGGTATGGTTCCGAAGAACCAGAAGCTCCCAGGAGGCTTAGGCTAGCACCTAGTAGGTGTAGTAGGAGACTGCAGTTTCTGGATGAGGCTGCAAAACGGGAAGAGAACAAAGGTAAAGCCCTGGTGCACTCATTCACTGGGTCAAAGAGGAAGGTCAGGTATGGACACGGTTCTTTTGAGCGCCAGCATTCTCCCATCAACCTGACGAGAAGTGCTTCCGACAGTAGCACCGGGACTGACTCCGCTTATAGGTGGTATTTTTCTTTGCTGAATGATGGCTTGCCCTCCGACGAGGAGGTGATTTTTGTGCCACCTTTAGAAGTCAAGACCCCTATTGGGAATCCTGGAAATGTGCTTGATAATAAGAAGAAAGAGGAAGAGGTTGAGGTTTCCTCTCTTCCTCTAGTGATGACAAGAAGCGGTCGTGTGTATCGTGGGCATGGTGTTGGTGTTGGTGTTGGTAGGGTGACTAGGAGTCGGTAATTGGCTGTGTGTGTGGATTTGAAAATTTTGTGTTGATATAATATGCTATGGTGGTCTGGGTCTTAGTTTAGGTGGAACTTTTGGTCTTCAATGACGGTCATGTATGCCTCTATGGAATTTTGAGTTCCTAGTTCATGCTAATGTAGATGGCAACAAGGAGAGTTTTGGTGGAAATTTGCATCTCTCCTCACGGACGACAGTTTTGTTTTAGTTTTCCCTAGTTGTACTATTTTGAAGACTTAGCGTGTGGGGTTTTGATATGTTTTGAAAATGCAGTTGAAATTCAAATGAAATGAAGAATTCATGATGAACTGCATTTGATCTAAAGGCTTGTCGCTTCCCTTAGGTTATAAAAGGGAAACCATGGCTCATTTTGTAGAGAGATAGAAAAATAAGAGAAGTTGGAGAAATAAAAGAGAAAAAAATAGACTCAGGCTAGGATTTAGGTCAAGTGTACATGAATAGATAAGGAATAGAATAGTTAGTTGTCTTTGGGTTCTATGAAATGAACTTATGCAAGTTTCTTAAATGGTTTCTCAGACATGATTTGAGTTTAAATGAATATATAATTATGTTATATGTCTCTCCTCTTACGAGTATTGGTGAATTTTGAATGAAGTATTAATGGTATTTCTATTCTGCTTTGAATGTTTGATTCAAATGCATGTCTTAGTTCTTTGTCTTGGTTCAAGTAACTAATTAAATACTTAGATGTGGGCATGGATTCATTGTTATTTGCAGAGGATTTGATAAGTAGTTATGTATCAAAAAACTTTGAGCTCCATAGTGAAAAGTATTATGAGAGTAGTCTATTTCATCATTGGGTCATCTTTGTTTTACTGATTCTTGTATATGTGACTCTGTTCTACCCATGAATAAGACACTAATATTTTCCATAATGATTTACTCAAGGAGTTAAACAGATAGTTAATTAATGACCAATCTGTAGCAGGGTTCAAATTCATGTTAAATTCATTGATTCCATTATTTGTATGTGATAATCTTACTAAGGATGTCCCGATTTGGATGAATGGGTAGCACATTATCTAGAAATCAGCCAAGTTATTAGTAGTAGTTGCATAATTACCCTTCATTCAAATGTGATCTGTGTAATGATGTGTTCAATACAACAAAATTTTAAATGAACACACTAGGAATACCCTCCTTGGTCTCACAGAGCCTAAAGTGTAGAAGATCTCAATCTTGGACTAGGTCTTGTTAGGTTGGCCATTCATTTCAAGAGTCTTGAGTATAGGAATTGGCTATTCCTTAGAGATGTCTTAGGTGCAGTGGAAAACACCAACACATTATGCTGTTAGATTATAGTCTCTTACTTCTCTTGCTGGTAGGAGCAACTTCAATACTGTGGATCATACTACTGACTCTAGTTGCCATCAATGACAACACAAGCAACCAATTTTTTTTTGTCCAAGCCATATGCCAACAATCTCCCCCTTTGGCATTGATGGCAACACTTAGTGAAAAATGACTAAGTGTCAAAACTCAAAAACTCATAAAAAAAAAATTACTACTCCCCCTTAGGATGTCGAGGCATTTTTCACTGCATTCTCTCCCCCTTTGACATCAATGACAAAGCTTCTACTATTTTTGCTTTCCTTTAATATTCTATTACACTTCTCTCCTTCTTTAGAACAAAATTTCACTATTCTCCCCCCTTTGCAAAATAGAGAGTTTGATCAAAATTTGGAAAATTGCTGCATAAATTAGAAGATTATTTTATACTTAACTTTCATTTCTGGAAGGAATTTCCTCCAAGAGTCAACCAAAATCCCAATAGATATAATCAAGTTGTTATTTTCTAATGTACTATTGATAATCTGGACAAGGGATTCAGGAATGTTGATGACATCATCCAACTTTTCTCCTTTCTTTAGAATTTCAACCATTTGCTCCAACCTGCATTTGGTATGATCTTTTACTTTCCAGAAAGTGTCCATAAGAGTATTTCTGGAAAAGTGAACCTTTGCATGCTCAACGTGCAGATCATGAATCTTCTTCTTAACTTCTCCATTCTTTTCCAAAAACATATTGTAGTCCTATCTAATCTTGAAAATCTCATTCTCAATTTCCTCCAGCTTGTCCTTGTATTTTCCAACCACATGAGGCCATCTAAGATAGTAATTGTAGATCTTATTGGCTGAGTCAATTCACTATCTTAACATATTCATTTTCTTCTTCAGTTTAGCAAGAGATAGCCTAAACTGCATCTTCAGATGGGAAATTATTTCCTCCTCTTTTCTATCTAGAGGCATAGAGTCCATAGCCTCCTTGATACATTCAATCAACTCTTCTGGAATTACATTTTGCAGACTCTCCAATTCAATGTTGTTATCAACAAAGTATCTTCCTAGAGTGTCCTCAATGACGTCCTGCTCATAAGATGGTCCATTCAACCATATATCAGTTATCTTTTGCATTCCATCTTCATCTTGAATAATCTGCAATATCTTTTCTTTAAACAGAGCACCTTCTTCATCACTATCTTATGCTATTATCACTTTTGGTTCTCTTGCTTTTGGTTCATCTCTAGGTGTATATTCCTCAGAGTCTTCATCTACTATATCCATAACCATCTATTCTTTTCCTTTTTCATCAACTTTTGTTGACTTGGGTGCCGAAGGAGTGACAGCAGTGAAATCTCTTCCTCTCTTCTACTTTTTCTCCACCTTACTAGAGGATGATCCAACTTTAGTTATTTTTACCAAAAGAGGAATATCACTTACGCCAAAATTTTCTAAAATATTTATAAAGAAGTTTTCATAGACCTATTTACCATTTTCAAAAGAGTTGAAATTCTCAAAAATTTGCTTGCAAACCAGTATATTTTCCTTCCATACCACATTGTCGTTCAGAGGCAAGTGATTTAGGAAATACATCATAATGCATATAGCTATGGTACCAAACCTGAAAGAGTAATCTATGTCCTTTGTCAATTGTACATTCTCCATCAATTGATCCTTCATCAAACCACATAGGTCAAAGTCTTCATTTTCTATTATCATTTTGTGAGCGATATACACTGCATCTACTAAGGTTGATCCTTCTTGGTTTTTTAAGAAGATTTTATATGAAATTCCATGTGCAATGTACCTCGTTAACAGATCTTTGATCGTTGTGATTATAAGAGCCCTCTGATCTCTTGTTACTCCAATTAGGGCTTTAACCTCAACATTACGAATCAAACATCACCAAAATTGTACAAACTTGTTAGATTTCTGATTACATCCTTAGAAATTTGATAAGGTTTATCTAGAGTAAGGATATCACCATCCATTTTGTTCAAGATGAACTGAATTACCTCCACATTGACGAAATGAGGGAATTCATTCCAGATGTCCAAAATCTTATGCTTTTCTCCTCCAAGCTTCTTCAATTCGACGATAGACAATGAATTTATTACATCCATAACTTTTTGACTACTATATTCATATAGAGTTACTGTTCCTTTGATTTGTTTCATTTTTTTTACCGAACACGGTTCTACTGATCACCAAATAGATATGAAATTGATAAGCAACAGGAATACTTGGAGAATTCACTGCTAAATTTACTTTTCACTCTAAAATTTTTCTGAAAAGGTTCTCCAACTATTCTTCTTTGACGCACGATGAAAAATTAGGGTTCCAAATGCCCTTTTATAACTTTACATACTTAACTTCCTGCCACATTAAATGTGTTTCCCTAAAAGTTTTGGTCACTCTAAAAACTCAGACAACAAGCGAGGAATCTGACTGTGGACTTATACCATTTCATCCAACTCAACAAATTATTGCTAATACATTTGACAATGAATAACACAATAGCTGATGGCATCCTATGATTCGGTGCCAACTATACATAGGGGAACAAAATATTTTCATGAGAAACTCCCCCTAGGCCACTGGCCTAAAATCAATTGCCGAAAAAATTACCAGAGGGATCTTCTAGTACAACCTTATTTCCTTCATCAAATTCACTTTTCTTTACCCATGTTTTCTTCATCTAATCTCTTATCTCTTCCACAGATGATTTTCCCTTGTTGTCTTTCTATAAATTTCTTCCTTGATAAACCATACCTCTTTTATTCATGTTTTTGTTCCTATAGAATCTTGCAATGTTCCTAAGTTTGTTACAATTGTAGCATACCATATTTTTCTGTCTATACCATCCATTCCTCTAATTTCCTCATGATCTGCATTGATTAGCAACATGTCCAAATCTTCCACAGGTATAGTATTTAATGTTACTTGCATTGAAAAACATACTTTTGCATTCTAATGAATTATGACCAAACTTTTTGCATTTAAAACACTGACTAGAAAATGGAGTGATAGGGTTTATCTTTCTTCTACATTGAGAAGCCATATGTCCAAATTTATTACAAACAAAGTAATATCCATTAAATTTTTGAGCATTGGGTTGCCTTATCGGATGTCTTTTGCTTTTGTTCTTCTTTTCAAGGTTCTTCTATTCAGATCCAGAGCTCTCACCCTTCTCATAGCCAAGACCTCACTTATCATTTGTATCCTTTTGACCTTTGGTTATCTCATCAAGCCTAGTAGAACTTACCCTAAACATCTTCTTGAATTCGTTTGCAGTAGCAAGCTCATTTCCAAGAATAACTACCTATCTCTCAAGCTCTTGTTCATTGTTTCTGGATTGTTGCAGTTCAATCTCCAGCTAAATGAATCCACTATTAATTTTGTTGCATTCTTCAGATTTTTCTTTCAGGGACTAGGCGAAATTCTCCTCATTCTTCTTTCTTTCTTCAATCTCTTTGGTTAACTTTATCGCCACAGATTCCATTTAAAGTCTTAGAGAAACATTGTCCTTAGCAATTTTTTCACATTCTTCTGTTATTTCTCTTAGGGTTTGATTCAGATGGACACCATCTGGACCTTTTTTTTTTTTTGTTTCAACTGATCACATAGCTCCTTCCTCTTTTCCCTTTACTCATTTATCTTATCCTTCAATGATTGAATGGATTTTTCTACAACCACAAGATTCACTTTTAGTTCCATGACCTCAACTTTAGACTTATCAAGATCATCAAGTGCCACCATATGTTGTTGTTGAAGACCACTAGTGTCCATTGTAATTCAAGATCCACCTCAAGTTGTTAAACTCTAGAAGAGGAACCCACTCTGATACCAATGTTGGACACCAGGAACACTGAGAGGGGGGGTGAATCAGTGTTCCATAATGTTTGACTTTCAAATCAGATCTTTAACTATCAACAACAATAATTGAACTTTAAATAGCATTCACAACATATAAACAAAAGGCAACATGCAAACACATTAAGGAACACCATAACACCAGAAATTTTTTACGTAGAAACCCTGTCAGGGGAAAAACCATGGTGGAGATTAATCCACAAAGTATACTCTATTAAAAGTATGATAAAAGGGAATGCACTTGCATTCAGGCACACTACCTAGAGCTCACTGTTCAAAAGAGAAGGCTCACTACCTTACAAAATATATTTGATATTACAACAAAATGTTGAACTAAGAATATAGCATCTACATATGCCTAGATTTAGTTCCAATAAAGAACATAATTAGATTCAGGATCTTTTATCCAATTCACACTTCTGCTATGCTCTTCTCTGCACACAAAAACCCTTTTGTTGTTCAAATAGATCTTCTGATAGTACCTCATATAACTATTCTATACTCTTTCGCTCTTACACCTTCACTCTCCTTGATCCACATACACTTCTATCACACAGTCTCTCTCAAAATGACTTTTTGATCTTCTTTATATATCCACTAATGGGAATTTTATTATATGTCGGCTTCAAAAAAATAAATAATATTCTTTCTTATGTCAGCTCAAATCACCAGTTAGAATTGATGCGTACCCACACAAGTCAGCTAGACTATAGTAGGGACCCAAACCTAAATTCCAAACATGAGAAATAGGTAAACACATACTCCACATACATCCATGACACGCCATACACAACAGGTCAGCCAAAATGAGAGAATAAACAATAAATCATTCTACTGAACCTCTTAACTCATACTCCGATTAATGCTACACCACAAAAATCACCAGAAGGATAACATATATGCTAAACAAGCTTCCCTGGGGATCCACACCAAAAAATAGTGATCCAGTGAAGTATTCAGATCATCTTATCAACCGGATGTCCTATTCTTCATACATTCTACCTATAGATTATAGTCTCTTACTTCTCTTGTCGGTAGGAGCAACTTCAATACTACGGATTATACTGTTGACTCCAATTACCATCAATGACAACACAAGTAGCCAAAAATGATCTCTCAAAGCCATATGCCAACAAGGATAACTTTGAGAGGGGCTTTTGGATTATTTTTAGGGAAAATAATTTTACAATTTTTTTTTCCAGGAGTTTCTTGTTCTTGGAGCCATTTCTCTAGTTCTCAATAATTTTCTTGGATGTTTGGAAACTTTGGAGATTGGGGGGATTTTTTTTATAGTGTTGTGGAATTTCAGAAGGTGTTGAAGCTGGGGTTGCATTAGTAGGCTTGAATTGAGCTCTGCATCAACATTCAGGTCAGATAAATGATTATTACCAGGTTTCACTACCTTCTAATTTACATCTTTGTTTAGGCTTATATCAAAATAAATTTGATAAAGAAGGTTTCAAAAGTAAATAATAAGTAGTTAATTTTTTTTATACTCTATAGCTTGTATCTAAGCTCACCCCTGAATAGATTGTGTGGGTAATGAAATATATATTTCATTGTCTATAGATTGCTTATGCGAGGTTTATAAAGAGGAGTTTTTGTTTCTTTTTAAATAAGTTTTGTCGATATAAATATATATACATGCTATGTTCAAGTCATGATATCGATTTAGTGAAGCCTGTAGAATGTGTGTGTTATTCTTGCAATTATCAGTAGGGATTCAATGGTTGTGAGATAAACATAGTTGTAATTTGATGACATAGTTTTTGTTATTATCAAATGCCTTACTATTCATAGTTAGCGCCATGTAATTTCTTAGATGACACACTTCTTTCTCATGGCTGGAATCACTGCTACAAAGAATCAAATAGCTAGTTCTAGACTTGGCTGATATGCTTCATTACTTATCTCTTAAATCTTTGTTTCTTTTTTTATCTGAAGAATGAGTTTTCCCTTGATGTAGCAAGCCATAGCTTTGGCTTGCTCATTGTTAATAAGTTGATTAGTTTAGGGTATGTTTTGTTGTGTGAGCTATCCCTCTTTGGTTTTAATAAGCAAACTCTTTAATGCTAGTTAGTTTGAATTTAAGTTGCCCTCGTAGCATACAATCATATGAACTATCTTTCTATTACCATTCCTTTAAATTGGTCGCTAAATTTGGTGTGAGTTGTAGTTAAATAACATTGATTCCAACACCTGTACATATTTATTTTTAAATAAGTAAATGGTTTCTATGTTTAGTTGGGGAGGTCGCTGCCTTATTCTGGAACTAGTATATGTTGGCCTAATCCACAAGTCTGCTAGCCTAATTGGATTTGTTTTTACAAGCTAAAGTTTCTCCTAAGTCACCAGTGTAGCTCTCTCTACCTTTTCAGACTCTTTCATTGCTTCAAATTGTTTGTGGGATTTAATCATTTGTACCTCAAGGTTGATGTGCTTTGAATCCTTGGATCTAAAGGGAAATTTACTTAACATAAATACTGCTAGGGAGTGTCAATGTTGGAATGTAGTTGGCATTAAAGTCGATACATGGAACATTGAAAATTATCCTTATATAAGAATTCCCTCCATCTTGTTGGCTTGCAACACTCTTGATGGTGGCTACATGAAATGGAACCATGATGCCATATATGGGTACCAAAACATCATCATTTTTTTCATATCAACCTTAATCATGAGCTCTCTAGAAATAGGGATATCATCCACATTTTTGTAGAAAACCATCTCAGTGGATGGCTTGGAAGAGCCATGTCCATCTATTGTACCAATTCCCTCTATGACCAATCTTCTTGCAGTCTCCTCATTCTTTTCCTTGCAAGTTCTGCTTGGTGTTGCTGACGTTGCTCTTCTTTAGTCATCTCTTGTTTATAAAATCATAGGATTATTATGCCTAACCTCTGAATTCGAGTTGTTTTTCTTTTCTTTCAAAAAATAAATAAATTATAAGTTGTGAAAATGATTTAATTTTGGATGGTAAGGTAATTGTGGAAACTTTGAATGGGATATTAGAGTTCTAATGAATCTCTAGACCATACTCATAGATAAAAATGTGTATCTTGCAGATGAACAAATTTTTTTTTGTGGGTTACTTATGTAAGATTTACCATGCTTCATTTTTCCAAGTCTCGGCCTCTTAGATGACAAAAATTGGACCATTTGTTAACTTATGGATATGGATTCAACGTTCATAGCATTATCTAGGACAAAATAAATAAATTGAGTTGAGTATCTAAATTAGTCATAGTTGTTTTCTTGGCTTGGTGAATATTAGGTGAGATGGTGGTGGATTCAACATTCAAATCCTTATCAAGAGGGAAGAATATTGAATTGGGTATCCCTATTAGTTATGGTTGTTTTTTTCCTTGGCAAATTAGTATATCTTAAGCAAGGTTGTGATGGCTTTTAACATGGCCATTGGTAAGTTTGGAATGCATTTTTTTATTGGGTGATCTTAGGGTGCAATTATAAGATTCAATCTTGGTAAAATTTACTCTTATTTGTGAAACATAGATTTTTGGGTTCCTATGACTTCTCTTGCACTTCTAAGGTTTTTCACCTAAAAGGAGAGAGATAGGGCCAAAAATGCTTATGATTCACTCAAATTAAGATATATGCAATGTTGTATAGGCTAGATGAAGTTAAATAAATGAAATTGATTGATCTAAATGAATGATAACAAATGCAAAAGTGAAATCAAAGCTATGTTTGAAAACACATTGTGATATGCAAAAATTGAAGAAAATGAAGAAAATATGCAGAATAGAAAGAGATGAGTCAAATTAGAGTGCACCTAGGAAAAATATGATGAATTTGTAATGTTGTGAATGCTGGTTGAAATAATTTATTTTTCATAGTGGGACTCCAACGTGGAAAATCAATCCTCCTCCTGGTGAAAAACTGTCGAAAGCTGGTTTCTAACTATTGAGATCTAGAATCTGAAAAAATTTAGATTTTCAGTCCTAAGGTGGGACTCATTCACCACAAGTGGAAAATCAATCCTCTCCCAAGTTTCTAAAAAATTAGGAGACAACTCTACAACACTAGATCTGGAAATCACTGGGTGTCAGTTTGCTAAATTCAATTCTATAGGAAACAGACATAAAACCTTCTCCAAGCTTGAAATAGACTTAAGTTGACTTGAAGCACCTAGTTGACTTGAAAACAAATCTTCAACACCTAAAAACTTGTCAAATCTGTACACAAAGAGCTACAAACAAACATGCAATAGGGGAAAAATGGTTGAGGGTTAGTGAATAGGGGTTTTCCTTGGTCAAACCCCACTTATGGTAATCAAACCCTTAATAAGATAATGAAATGCAAGACAAATATGAAGTAATAACATGTAAATTTTATCCAATTATCAAACCCTTGATGATGCAAGTCTGAAGTAATTTCAATGGTTGCTTCAAAGTGCTTGAATAATGCTTGAATTGATGTTGCAAGATGCTTGATTGATTGAATTTGATATGTGATTGAATGCTTGAATGAATGAGGAGATGTAAAATGAGGTGAAAATCACTTATTTATACAATCGTGTGCCTTAGTATCCATTCATACCTCATCACAGGTGGACATCAAGTGTTTTTGAATAAAATCCCAAGGGAAATTTAAAATATTTTGAATTTGGGGCCAAGGGGGACTCATTTGCCACCCATGGCGAATGGGTCCCACCTAGGACCTGAAAATATGTGTCAGGAAAAATGTTGTATTTAATGTTATTTGTCGGGATAACATTCAAAAATACAGTTAATTACAACTTATGAGGGCATAAAGGGTCCAAATAAAGCATGAGAAAGGGATAAATAGTGAAAATATGCCTAGAAAAGCATGAAGGCTTGTTACAAGACTTTACAACACTTCAAAATAGGACTTTTTTAGTGATGAAAAGGTGATTTTTAGGTGATTTGTAATGAATAGAGTCTATAAGAATGTAGAAATATCTTACAACACTTCACAACACCTTCACAAGACATTGTTATTTGAATTTTAGTACCTAAATAAGCATGTTCAAGCCGTGTTACATCATAAAATCAGAGCAACATAGTTCCAACACCATGAAAAAAGACCTAAGAGGTGATGAAAATGACAAGGGGCCATTTTTCTATGACACATTTAGTCCCCACTTTAGTGAGAGGATGAACTTCCACTTTAGTGAGAGGATGAACTTGCTTCAAACTCACAATAAAGTATCCATGAACATCGAGAGGAGGGTTCAAATGCACTTATGTTAGCAAGATGGAATAGAAACAATCAAGAGGGATGATCAAGCCCCTAGGATGAAGATCTCATGGAAAACTAAGCATAAGAACAAAGGAACACACAAGTGTTGAGAAGAATCAGATGAAGCTTCGATCGTCAATCCAACTGGTTGTGGATTAGATCTAGGTTGATTGTTTGAAAAAGAGAATATGTACTCACTCTAGGGCCATGAAACTTTAGGCTGTCCATGGAGTGAGAAGGTTGAAATGTACTCACTTTGGGGCCACATAACTAGTTGTCTGCAGGGTGATAAATCCCAAAAAGGTAAGATACATATGCTAGTTGGTATGCACTCACAAACAAAGGTGGCTATGGGGAAAATTCATGCTGCTAGGTGGGCTTCCCATTCAACCATATTAAAGTTATACCTGTTGATAACTTTAACAAGGTGCCACAAGGAAAATGCTAATGAACAAAAAGGAAAGGGTACCACAGTCATGCAAGTTGCGTTATGCAAGGTGGAAAAAGGAAATGCAAATTATAAAATGTAAAATATTTTCAAAGGAGTCTTATTTAGTTTATGCAAGGTCATTCACTTAGGGAACATTGTGTCTAATGTCTCCAAGAGAGGAAAAATCAAAGAATAGTATATTCACAACTTATGGGATGTAATGCGTCACATCAAGCCACCAGGAGGAATGTAATATGCTAAGAGAGATCACACTTATGAAGGACATCACACCCAATATCATCCACAAAGTGACAAACACATCACTCAAATGACAAGGCTGCACTAGGAAGCAAGAATGCAAATGAAATATGGTAATGTATGCCCCCCACTTTAAAGGAATTGTGACACATCATTTTGTGAGCAATTACTTTAAAGTAGAAAGAGAAATTCAAAAAGAAAACAAGACATGAGAGCCAACTTGGAAAGCCCTATGCCAAGTCATATGTTTCGAAGTTAGGCTGCATCATGTCAAGGAAAATGAAAAAAGAAAGAAAGGGAGTTTCCCCCCAAAAAAGAAAACACACCAAACACATAGGTATCTATGGATTTGGGGTTAGCATGTTTGTTGCTGCAATGTTTTTATGAAAGAGCTTGGAATTGTCATCATTCCCCAAAGCACATAGAAATGGAAGAATGACACAAAGAGAGTGAAAAAAAAAAATATATATTTGTTTTGGGTCAACATGGAAGAGACATTATGGTCTCAAGGCTTTGCATCATCTCCAAAAGGAGAGAACAAAAAAAAATGAAAAAGACAAGGACCTTGTGGGTCAACATGGAAGAGACATAGGGTGTCTCTATGCTTTACGCCATCCCCAAAAGGAGAGCACAAAACAAAAATGAAAAAGAAAAGGACCTTGTGGGTCAACATGGAAGAGCCATAGGGCATCTCTACACTTTGTGTCATCCCCAAAAGGAAAAAACAAAACAAAAATGAAAAAGACAAGGATCGTTTGGGTCAACATGGAAGAGACATAAGGCATCTCAACACTTTACGTCATCCCCAAAAGGAAAACACAAAAAAAAAATGAAAAATACAAGGACCATTTGGGTCAACATGGAAGAGACATAGGGCATCTCAACACTTTGTGTCATCCCCAAAAGGAAAATAAAAAAAATAAAAAAATGACAATGCACAACAAATAGAAGAATAGAGATAAAAATAGAAGTGTACAAAGAGAGGAAACATCAAACAAACGATACGGGGGAACACGATACGCACATGAAAAAAATAGAAAGGAACAAGTAATGCAAATGTACATCAACCATTAACTAAGTTATTGGTTTCTCAATCTTAAAGAGATAAGCAGAAAAGGAATAACATAGTTAAGAGACAAAGACAAGTGCATTACAAGGACAAGGCTAACAATGTCTTGCCCCCCCACAAAGTGCAAAGGAAAGAATGAGCCAAGGTGGGTGATGGGAAATAATCATGCGATAGTGAGAATAGGAAATTATACAACTATAGAATTACGAAGGGGATTTGATTATGCTTAAGGTATGAAAGGGAAGCAGTCGGTATCAGTGAAGTGATACTTATCCAGTATATCCTTCAATGTATGACATTCTTTAGTTCGATGTCCAAGGATATGGTGATATTTACAGTATGGTATGTTTGAATCTTTAGGAAAAATAACCAACCTATTCATAGGTGGTAAAAGTATGAGATCTTTTTTTAAAAGCAAGTGAAGTCTCCTTTCACCTTCAAGTGGAGGATGTGTAGGAAACTTGAGCTTCTTCAATTTGTAAGGTCATTTTTGTTTGCTAGATTCTTCTTGTACATGAGTAGAAGGAAGAGAAGGACCCACGAAGATCCTAACATCCTAGTCATTAGAAGGAGATAATGGTTGTTCATGAGGAAGGAGAATGTTTTAGTTAGGAGGAGCATCAAAGATCACTGTGTCATCATCCTAAAGCTTCCAATATTTAAATTGTTGTTTGTCAGGATGAGGAGGATCATGATATCCTAGTCCCATTGTGTTTTCTTCAGTTGGTTTTTGTTCAAACAGTTGATGAATGTCATGTTCATGTTTTGTGTCACAACCTTGTTTACTTAAAATAGTAAATCACTTACCATATGTTTCTTCAAGATTGATAGAAGTGTTTGTGACTTTATGATCTTAAAAGGGTTTTGATTGTGGTGGTTTAGAGGAACTAGGTTCACTTGAGGGAGGAACCTTAGGTCATTTAGAGGTTTCAGGATGTAAATATGCAAAGTGATCAGGAGGTGCAATAGTAGGAAGATCTTATGATTTCATAGATGGATAAAAGGCTACATTGGCTTCTAGGTTGTCGAGGAAATCATTTTAGAACTTGTGCATGCTATCATCATCTTCTCCAATGATGTCTACTTCATGAGGAGGACAATCATGAGGAGTTGAAGGAGAATGTGTGAGTTCAAGGTCATTAGGGTCACAACCAAAGGCACAATTGGACATGTCTACCAATGATTTTAATGAATTCCAAAAATTATTGAAGGAAAATGCCATGATGCAAATAAAAAAAGGTGCAATAAATGATGAAAAACAAAGATGCTAGAAAGGAAAATAGAACAAGAAATAGGAATGTAGAAAAATGTTAAAAAGATGTCAGAATTGTTGTTTAAAAATTGTAGAGGGACTGATTTTCCTTGGGTGGCAAATGAGTCCCAGTATGATGTCTTTGTGTGTTTTTCAAAAATTTTAAGGTGATTTAAATGCTCTATAGTATGCAATTAAAGATGCAGAATGCAAATTTTTAGTTTTTTCAATGAGATAGAATGCAAAAATGAAATCTAAATGAACTTTTCACTAATGCAAGATGAAAAGTCCTAGAATGCAATAACACAATAATGTCCTAATTGAATGTTAATGCAAATGTAAAATAAAATGCAATATGTAAATGAAATCAGAAATGTAAAGTGTTCAAGAGTTGAGTTCACCAAAATGAAACATAGACTTTTGAGTTCCTATGACTTCTCTTGCACTTCTAGGGTTTTCACCTAAAAGGAGAGAGATAGAGCCAAAAATGCTTATGATTCAGTCAAATTAAGATGTATGCAATGTTTTCTAGGCTATATGAAGTTAACTAAATGAAATTGACTAATCTAAATGAACAAAAATGAATGCAAAAGTGAAATCAAAGCAATGTTTGAAAACACATTGTGATATGCAAACAATGAAGAAAATGAAGAAAATATGGACAATAGAAAGAGATGAGTCAAATCTGAGTGCACCTAGGAAAAATGTGATGAATATAGAATGTTTTGAATGCTTGTTGAAATAATTTATTTTTCATAGTGGGACTCATTCACCTAGGGTTGCAAATCATTCCTCCTCCTAGTGAAAAACTGTCAGAAGCTGGTTTTTGACTATTGAGATTTGGAATCTGACAAAATTCAGATTTTCAGTCCTAAGATGGGACTCATTCGCCATAGGTGGTGAATCAGTCCTCTCCAAGATTTCTAAAAAATCATAAGACAACTCTATAACACTAGATCTGGAAATCACTGCTTATCGGGTTGCCGAAGTCAATTCTGTAGGAAACAGAAAAAAAACCTTATCCAAGATTGAAATAGACTTAAGTTGACTTGAAGCACCTAGTTGACTTGAAAACCAATCTTCAACACCTAAAACTTGTCAAATTTGCACACAGAGAGCTACAAACAAACATGCAATAGGGGAAAAATGGTTGAAGGTTAGTGAATAGGGGTTTTCCTTGGTCAAATCCCACTTAGTAATCAAACCCTTAATAAGATGATGAAATGCAAGAGAAAGATGAAGTAATAACATGTAAATGCTATCTACTTACCAAACCCTTGATGATGCAAGTCTGAATTAATGTCAATGGCTGCTTCAAAGTGCTTGAATAGTGCTTGAATTGATGTTACAAGATGCTTGATTGCTTGAATGTGATATGTGATTGAATTCTTGAATGAATGAGGAGATGTAAAATGAGGTGAAAATCACTTATTTATACAATCTTGTGCCTTATTATCCATTCATACCTCATCACAGGTAGACATCAAGTGTTTTAAAATAAAATCTCGAAAGGAAATTTAAAATATTTTGAATTTGGGGCCAAGGGGGACTCATTCGCCACCCATGGTGAATGGGTCCCACCTAGGACCTGAAAATGTGTGTTGGGAAAAATGTTGTATTTAATGTTATTTGTTAGGATAACATTAAAAAATACACATAATTACAACTTATGAGGGCATAAAAGGACCGAATAAAGCATGTGAAAGGGATAAATAGTGAAAATGTGCCTAGAAAAGCATGAAAGCTTGTTACAAGACTTTACAACACTTCAAAATAGGACTTGTTTAGTGATGAAAAGGTGATTTTTAGGTGAGTTGTAATGAATAGAGTCTATAAGAATGTAGAAATGTCTTACAGCACTTCACAACACCTTCACAAGACGTCACTCTTTGAATTTTAGTACCTAAATAAGCATGTTCAAGCCATGTTACATCATAAAATCAGAGCAACATAGTTCCAAAACCATGAAAAAAGACCTAAAAGGCCATGAAAATGACAAGGGGATATTTTTCTACGACACAATTTGTTACACCAAAACCTCACTATTTACTGGGCACTTCTTTAACCATGTGGAGCAAAGATTTCTCTTGCAAGTCTGTCAGCTGGGGAGACACACACCTATTTTTGAACTTTCAGTATCCTAGGTTATGCACCTCCAGGTTTCAGTGTTTACATCCACTTCTTTGTTACGAACATAAATTCCTACTATGTTTTATTGATCCCCTTGCCGTTTTGTTTCTATCATTTTGAGAGCCCCGTAGTTAGAAATCACTAATATACATGTGGCATATTGCTACCATGTTGCTATGACAAAATTTTTTGTTGATATTGTATGTAATAATCCCACTTTAAGAAAGGTTAGGTAAAAGCGGCTGATATATATGTGTCATATCATTATGATGGAACTGTGTTTTGTTCTTGCATCTAATAAACTCTAAGAATAGTTTTGAGTCAAGGAAGTTCTATAAATTTTCACGAAATGATGTACTAGTCTCTTTGGATACCTTGAGATTCATTTGGATTCATGATAAGGATTAAACTTAACTATTGTAACAAAGATTGAGTAGTTTTTGATATCCCTTGAATTATCTTATAGTATTCTAGAAGCAGGTACATGCTAACTATCTTTTAGAGACTTGAATATATATTTAGTAAATAATAATGGTTGATGGGATTCAAGAATGAACTTTTAGAAATTCATAAACTTAGAAATTTTCTCATATCTATTATATATATTATTTTCTGGTTAATAGTGAGGAGTGGTTTCTCTTTTATGAAGAAATAAGAAATGTTATAAAATAAAATAGTACTCTATTTGGATAAGTATTATTAAATGAGTATTTAATTGTGTATGTAGTAAAGTAAATTGTTTTAAATAGATAGGTCATTTAACTTAAATAATTATAATTTAATGTTAGATGAATTAGTCTTATTTAGATTGAAGTATGTTTTAGGAATCTAAATAAGATAATTTTATTTTATGAACGATTGAATTGTGTAGATAAATGAAGGAATTATCTTAATGTATAAATTAGATGACCTAGTTAAATATTGATTTGCTTCATAATCATTTAATGGGTGTTTGGTTAATACATGTTGATTTCATGGTTGTAATGTTTTTTTGATGTTGTACTGAATATGTGTTTGAGTGAGATTAAAATGACTCTGGATTATTGCTTAAAAGTGGGAGTTATTTCTGTAAATGGTTAGTTAGACTTCTAGAGGCTAGGGGGAGTTTTTCTGCATGATGGATTCTATGAGTAATTCTTTTGAGATGGTTGTTTATGTTTTGAATGAGCATATGAGGGTCATTAACCTTGCATGGTATGCTCTCCACTGTAGTTGAGACTTATGTGTTGGATGGTTTATGCCTTGCCTTGTGCGTATTTATGAGGTTTTATGATTTGTGCAAGTTGGCTTTGCCCTATTGATTTAATTGGGTCTCGTAGTTGTCTGTAGGGGAGTGGCTCTCAATGGGGGCTGACGCACAAAGTGGCGCTTGGGTAACCCATGTGGGAGTTTCGTAATTAAGTGATAACTTAAAATGAACTAGGGGTTGGGTAATAATCACACTAATCAAGTGAATGCCTCACTCATGGCTTAAGTACTCGTTTAGGCTTGAGATGAGTTGAGAAGACCTAGAATGGAAAGATCAATTGCCTCGTCCTCATGAGAGGTATATTGATTCTGCACAGGTTTGCATGAGGGGCTAAAGATTGGTAGAAGCTACCAGGGTAACCCAGGATGGGGGCCGGGGCCTAGGAAGATCTTCCTGGATAACCCATGACAAACTATGTGATGACACTACTCCTATGACAACCTAGTATTCCCTTGCTTCTTGTTTCCCCTTTGATGTTTGTGTGCCTCTAGAAGTGTTGTATTGTCGTTTGATGTTATATCATACTTGTTCATTGATGTCATGTTAGCCCTTGTGTTGTCTTATGTCTTTTTTCTGATGATGGGACCCTTTCACTATCTCCTAGCACAAGGGGTGGAACTTGTTAGGAATTGTATGCAAAAAATATCAATTAAATGTAAATAAAGATTAAACAAAGGAATGAAAAACACATAAATAATAACAACAAGAGAAAATATTTAATGTGGTTCACCCAAACTTGGGCTACACCCACCAACAGAGAGTCCAATATTATTATCCAGTAAATCAAACTGATTACAACTAGTAATCCTTGCAACTCAATACCCTTGCAAATGCTACAATACAATGTCAACAGAAACCCCAACCCTTAGCCTTTTATCAAGACTTATGTCGGTTACAAAATTAGGTTTTTTTTATGTTGGCTAATAGAAAAAATAACACCCAACACCTTTATAAAATAATAAAAAATCATGAGAAGTTTCGGGGGCACTGCCCCTCAACCCTACCCTGTATCGTGATAGGGGGCACACTAGGGGAACTGCCTCTTGACCCTGTTAAATAATTGGGGGGAAACCGCATTGATAAAAGGGGAAAATTTAACCTCTGAGTCTGATTAGGCTCCATATACCCACAATCTCCCACTTGGAGATTGATCAGACTCCACCCCATATCACCTCCCACTTGGAGACTGATCATAACACTGCTGACCCTATAGCTCCCACTAGAAATAAGCACCCTAGACCCTACTATTCTAATTTTATTGTTTTCAGTCTTGAAGACCAATTGAAGCTGAAGAGGAGCTCAACTTTTCCCTTGGCACTGCCTTTGTAAACATATCCACTAGATTGTCATTTGTATGTATCTTTTCCAACCTTAAATGTCCATCATCTAACACCAACCGAATGAAGTGATACCTCAACTATATGTGTTTGGTCTTTGAATGCAAGGAAAAATTCTTTGCAAGATGTATCACACTCTGGCTATCTGTAAATAAATACCTGTTGGCCCATTGTTTTCCCAATTCTTCCATGAAAGATTGCATCCATATCATATCCTTGCTTTCCTCTGTTGTAGCTACATACTCCGCCTCTATGGTGGATAAAGCAACCACCTTGTGCAACTGTGAGATCCAACTTACTATTGTACCACCTATAGTAAAGACATAACCTATAGTACTCTACCTGGTATCAATATCCCCTACCAAATCTGAGTCTATATAACCTACTAAACCAATATTAGAGCCCCTAAAACATAAACATTTATTGGATAAACCTCTCAAATACCTGAGAACCCATTTTACTGCATTCCAATGCTCCAATCTGAGATTACTCATATACCTGCTTACGACTCCAACAACATGTGCAATATCTGGTATTGTGCATACCATGGCATACATTAAAATTCCTACAACTAAAACATATGGTACCTTGGAAATTGAATCTTTCTCCTCTTGTGTCTTTAGACACATCTCCTTAGTCAATTTCAAATAACTAGGAAAAGGTGTGCTAACAACTTTTGCATTCTCCATGTGGAATCTCTGCAACACCTTTTCAACATAACCAACCAGAGATAGAGTCAATTTTTCTTTCTTCCTATCTTTGTAAATTCTCATACCAAGGATTTGTTTTTCTGCCCCAAAATCCTTCATAGCAAATGATTTTTCTTACTATTGTTTTAACTCACTTATGTGATTCATTTTAGAATAAACACAATGGTCAGAATTACACCTACTATAGCATTTCTCAACCATAAAACTATCAAATTTCAAGTACCATTGTGAAGGTGCTTGTTTCAAGCCATATAAACTCTTCTTCAATCTGCACACCAATTTCTCCTTTCCTTTGACCTCAAATCCTTGGGACTATTCCATATATATCTCCTCCTCCAAATCACCATGGAGAAAGGAAGTTTTCACATCTAGCTATTCCAAATGCAAATCTTCAACATCCACAATACTTAAAATAGTACAAATAGAAGTCATCTTAACAACTGGAGAAAAAATCTCAGCAAAATCAATGCCCTTTTTCTGTGCAAATCCTTTTACAACTAACCTGGCTTTAAATCTATTCTTTCCTCCATCTTCCTCTTTCAGCCTGTAAACCCATTTGTTTGGTAAATCCTTTTTACCTGGAGGCAACTTGCATAATTCCCAAGTCTGATTTTTCAGCATGGATTCCATTTATTCTTCCATTGCATGCTCCCATTGAACCTTTGTATCCACCTGCATAGCTTCATCATACCCTCTAGGTTCATGAACATCTGTTAACAAAATAGAATACAAAAAGGGAGAAAATATTTCTGGAGGTCTACTTATCCTTGAAGATCTTTTAACATTCACTGGAGTTTGTGGTATTTGTTGTTGCTATTGTTCCGGATCATAAGAAACCACTGGAACATTGCTATTTGGTGTATCATCTAGCACTACATAATCATTTTCTTTCTTCTCATGTTGCTACAAATGATCTTTGTACAACAATTTCTCATTGAATATGACATCCCTACTTTTCACAATTTTTTGATTTTTAGAATCCCAAATCCTATAACCAAATTCATCAATGCCATATCCAATAAATATACATTTCTTTGATTTTGCATCCAACTTGGTTCTATTTTCAGAATCTACATGTGCAAATTCTTCATAACCAAAGTTCTTGAGAAAAGAATAACTCACCTTCTTACCTGTCCATGCTTCCTCTAGAATACCACAACCCAAGGGAATTGAAGGACCTCTATTAATTAAATAAACAACAATGTTTATAGCCTCTTCCCACATTTTTAAAGGCAACCCATCATGTAATCTCATAGTTCATGCGCTCAGCCATTCCATTTTCCTGTGGAGTCCTTGGAACCGTCTTTTTCCTACAAATGCCATTAAAGGAGCAATAATCTTCAAACTCTTTGTTGCAATACTCACCACCATTATCAGATCTAAGACATTTTAACTTTTTACCTATCTCATTCTCAACCAAGCTTCTTCATTTCTTAAAAGTTTCAAATACATCAGATTTCTATCTAAGGAAATAAATCCATACCTTGTTGCATCATCAATAAAAGTGAAATAGTACCAAGAGCCACTGAGAGAAGATACTTGAGCTAGTCCCCATACATTAGTATGCACAAGCTCCAATTTATCATCTTTCTTTTGCTTCCCATCCTTGAGAAAACTAAATCTCTTTTGTTTTCCATACACACAACTTTCACATAAATCCATATTAACACATTTCAGACCTGGTAAAACATTCTTTGAATGAAGTAATTTCATACCTTTTGCACTCATATGCCCAAGTCTATTATGTCACAATGTTGATTCAGAATCCATAGCAACTGTCTATTTTCCTGCCTACTGAACTGCAACAACTGTTCCTAAACATTGATTTTTATCTGCAATAGCTATAGTAGAAGGAATAGTATGACCTGTACAAAGATACAAGGTGCCTACTTTCACACCTTTTGCTACCACTAAGACACCTTTTGTAACCTTCCAATTTTTATCACTAAATGTGACAACACAACCTTCATCATTTAGTTGCCCTGCTGAAATTAAATTTATTTTCAACTTTGGAACGTGCCTTACCTCATGTAGTAGCTAATGATTCCCATTCTATAACTTAGTCTTGATTCTTCCCTTTCCAAAAAATTGACAAGGTTCGTTATCCCCCAAATAAACCAGCCCAAAATCTCCTTGGACATAATCAAGAAAATAACTTCTATGGGGCATAGCATGAATGAAGCCCCTAAATCTAACACCCAAGAATCATCAACATTATCAAGGGAAAGAATCAAAGCATCCTCATTAGATTTATTACTTACCACATTTGCCTCTTTATTGCCTTCCTTTTTGTCTCCTTTATTTTTCCGAGACCAACAATCTTTCTTTAAATGACCTGAATTACCATAGTACCAACAATCCCTCTTGTCTCTAGATTGGGACCTTTTTACTTTTATTTTCCTCGTGACTTCCCATGACTTCTAGAATTGTTTCCTCTCTCCTTTGTTCTGCCCCTGCTTTCTACATTCAAAACATTTCCTGATGTGGATATTCCACCTAAGCTTTTCCTATGAATTTCCTCGCTCAAAATAACACCATCAACATCATCAAATTTCAATGTATTCGAACTAGAAAAAAAATTACTAACAGCCATGACCAAGCTATTCCAGCTTTCAAGCAAAGAACACATAATCAAAAGAGCCCTAACTTCTTTATCAAAGTTTACATTTACAGAAGTTAATTGACTAGTAGTTGTATTAAACTCATTTAAATGATCAACAACTGACCCACCTTCTGCCATTTTCATATTAAATAAACGCTTCATGAGAAATACCTTATTTGAAGTGGAAGGATTTTCATATAACTTCACCAGGGTTTCCATCAACTCTTGAGTTGTCTTTGTTGTTGTAATATTGAATGCCACCAATTGTGCCAGGCATAAACGAATGGCTTCTAGTGCCTTTCTATCCAAAAGATTCTATTCCTTATCACCCATTCCTGTCAGTTTCTTGGCTATTCCATCCAACGGCCTCCATAAATCCTTCTAATAGAGATAATCCTCCATCTGCATCTTCCATAACTAATATTTCTGCCCATTGAATTTATCTACCTTCAATTTTCCCTCGTTCATCATTTCTCCCACTTAACCATGAGACCTTCCTACAGACGATAATCAAACACAACCTCGCTCTAATACCACTTGTTAGGAATTGTATGCATAAAATATCAATTAAATGCAAATAAAGATTAAATAGAGGAATGAAAAACATAGAAATAATAACAAGAGACAATATTTAACATGGTTCACCCAAACTTGGGCTACGTCCACCAACAGAGAGTCCAATATTATTATCCAGTAAATCAAACCAATTACAATCAGTAATCCTTGCAACTCAATACCACTACAAATGCTACAATACAATGTCAATAGAAACCCCAACCCTTAGCCTTTTATCAAGACTTATGTCGGTTACAAAATTAGGGTTTTTTTATGTTGGCCAATAGAAAAAATAACACTCAACACCTTTATAAAATAATTAAAAATCATGATTGGTTTTGTGGGTTTTTCCCCTCGACCCTGCCCTATATCATGACAGGGGGTGCACCAGGGGTGATACCCTTGGACCCCACAAGGGGAATTGCCCCTTGACCCCATTCAATAATTGTGGGGAAACCGCATCGATAAAAGTGGGGAAAATTTGACCTCCAAGTCTGATTAGGATCCATATACCAATAGACCTTAGGGTTTCACATGGTCAGGTGGAAAGTGTAATGTACTCCATTGGGTTCCCTCTCCTTGTTTGTGATTGTGGTGAATTCTCCTAGATTGAAGACTTTTTCATTATGTGGAATGTTACTCATGTACTTGTTTTGAACCATAAATCTAATGTATCATGTATCATACTTTGATGTACTCTCCTCACATGTATACGAGGAGACATTGTTGTTCAGATGTATCAATATAATGGTGTAAACTAATGTTGAACTCTTTTATGTAATGCATTATGTAAAAGATTTTATTGTATATGTAATTAAATGGATTGACTCAAAATATATCTATTGATTACTTGATTAAATGAAATGGTTAAATGTAATTTCATATTGTTGTTAGAGTTAATGGAATGTAGTGAATTTTTTGTTCTTGCTAGTTAGTTAATGGGAATCAAGTAGTGTAGTCGCGAACCTTAGAGGAATTAGGTTAGAATTTGAGTGTATGTTTCATTTATAATCATGTTAATGTTGCTCTTTCAAAAAAAAATTGTTCCATTTTAGGTGTTAGTGTGTTGTCCTCTAGGATTTCGCGGTGTTCGTTACACGAACCTTAACCCTAATTAAACCCTAAGCCTAATTGAACCCCAACCCTAATTAAACCATAACTCTAATTGAACCTTAACCCTAATTAAACTCTATCCCTGATTGAACCATAACCCTAATTAAAATCTAGCCTTGATTGAACCCTAACCCCAACCCAAACCCTATTTTTTCCTAATCCTAGTTGAGTCCTAACACTAAACCCAACCCTAACTATAACCTTTACCCCAAGCTATATTGTATAACCCTAATGTTAACCCTAACTCTAATTGAACCCTAACCCTAACATAACTTTAACCCTAATTGAAGCCTAACATAACCTAAAAGCTAGTGCCAATTTTATATAAATTGTTAGTATTATTGCTATAATTTTATATAAATTATTAGTGTTAGTATTATAATTTTAGGACCTTATAATCATTTCCAATAATTAGAAAAAATAATATTAAAAATATAGGGGAAAATAGTAAAAAACTATTATTTAAGTTGCATGGGCATGATGATATTTTATGTTCAAGTATCTTTCTCATAGTTTGGTTTATGTTGATTGTACATATTAGATGATGTATATTGATAAAATAGACCCACCTTTTCATGATAGATTTATGTGATTGACCTTATTTAATACAAAATGGTATTATTTATGATGATATTTCTCTTACATGTCTATTTTTTATAAAAAATTATCAATCAATATGTCAAGTAATTTATTGTAAGATAGTTTAAATAAACATTTTTTTCATATATCAAAATTGATAATTGAATATATGTTAAATAAAGATCTTAAATTTGTGACACGTCATAAAATTTTTTTTCCAATTTTTTTAAATTAAGTATTCTTTAATTGAGAAAGTACTAAAGCATTAAATTGAACATGGTTCTATATAGGATTGGATTTTCCATTGATGAATAATCCTTTTGAACTCCTTTTCATAGTAGTAGCATTAAACCATTTCATTATTTGAGTAAGCTTCTTACCAAAAAATATAAGAAAGTAGTTTTTAATATAGCTTCTTCCCATCTTCTATCCACCCTGTGTTGATGTTTTTCCAAGAGGCTAAGTTCTAATTTGATTGATTCAACACCATAGTATTCTTATGATGAAAATTTAATATTAAGAAGGAAATGGGATGTTGCATTTTTGGATTATTAGAACTTTAGAAAAAAATAGATGGGAAAGTAGCTTTGAAGGATGGTTCAAAAACAACATGCATTGATCTATCACAAAAATGGTCAACAAAGAATTTAGTATTTGTTGAATTGAATAAGCTCAATTTTTATTTGTTAATGATCCTAATATTTATGATTTGAATATATGAATCAGTGTAAAAAAGAATCCACCGTAAATTGAGATCTTCATAAACAAACAAATTGAATCTAGAGATTTCTTCAATAAGCCATCTTTAAAGAACAATTCTCTCATTATAACAATGAGACTGGTACCATCATTAATATATGTAGCTTTCAACCTTACAGCCCAACATTTCTGACAGTAAACAACTAAAGGGTGCATACATCATCATATATATAACTGATGAATAATACAAGAATATGAATTAAATAATGAGCTTCATTAAATGGCCTAAGTAAATTCTACCACAACATCCATGAAACTAACTCTTGAAAATACTATACCATCATCAATGTAACATTATATTGTTTGTTTTTAGAAAATCTCTATAAAACAAATGTCGCACCATGGTTAATTTTCATCAATTACAAAAAAATAGTGTACATAAAATGCATATAGTATACAAAGTTTAATCAATGAAACCTTTCTAAAATTGTTGAATAAAATTTGCTTTAATTACTGATTATTTCAGGTTGCTACAGTGATAATCTTTTCAATAGATAATTAACATTTCACAATATTTAATACAACATATTAACTTCAAGATTGATTGCAATTAACCTTTTAGTAAAATATTTCCAAATTTTTTTTTTGATAATGTAAGCAACATTTGCAAGGTGTTGTACCCTTCAGAAAGAGCCACAAGGGCAAGTAGAGTCCCAGTTCAAAAAAGCATTAAACAAAACACCACACCAAAAAACACCTAACCAAAAACAAACGTGGACAAACAAAACAAACATACCAACAATAAACCAACAATAGACTAGTTGACCTTCTCCCAGTTCTTAGACAATAGTTGAACCATATCATCACCGACCCACTCCTGGCGGTCTTCAATCTTCTTCATCTCCATCTCATCCTTCATGGCAGGTGATAGGGTACTAGTGACATAGTGAATCATCTTGACCGTGAAGTGGGTCAACCCATAGAATTTTTTTGTCTAGGATGTCCAATCTTTCTTTTAACACACCAAGCTTCTCCCCGCTGCCCGTAGTGTAGTCGGGATCATTCTTCTCAATCTCTAGTGGCTTTGATGAGTGGGAGGCTGAAACCTCCCTCTG
This sequence comes from Sequoia sempervirens, assembly GCA_007258455.2. Taxonomy (NCBI): domain Eukaryota; kingdom Viridiplantae; phylum Streptophyta; class Pinopsida; order Cupressales; family Cupressaceae; genus Sequoia; species Sequoia sempervirens. The sequence goes on along the minus strand of VDFB02000008.1, from coordinate 26,542,371 downwards.
AGCTTTTCCCTTGTCAAGAATGGAAGAGGGACCTCTGGATTTTTCACCTTCCTCACCCTTCAACACCTCTTCAACTCTGCTATCCTTGTTGTTCGACAGCTCCTCTTCAATGTCCAAGTCTCTAACTTGCATTTTTTTCTTGTTCTTTTCCAACCTACTAGAGCGCCTAATGATGGCATCACAACCAATAACCATAGTCTCCACAACCACCATATCACCCAAAGAGTCCTTGCTCATAATATTTTTCCCTTTATTCAGAGGAACTTCTCCTCCTTACCTTTATTTTTCAGACCAGGCTTACTGGGAGTCTTAGTAGGGGTATACTTTAGGTCACACAGGCTAGTCGCCACACTGGTTTGGGTAGCTCCATAAATACCCTTGAATTTTTTAGTAGCAGGTTTGGGTTTCTGAGAATCAGTAGGGGCCAGGTGACTCTTTCTGACAAGGCCTTTAGATTCGACTGAAGATAAGTTGGGCATAAAGCCAGATGAAAATGGTAGAGTCTTAAGATAAGGCCTTGATGGAGTGGAAGAGGAGTAAGTTCATTGGGGTTTGACTATTCTTCCACGAATTGACGAACTGGGTCGATAGATTAGGGTCATGACCCACAAGTCTCTCCATCAGAGGAGCAATGCTACCTTCAACGCAAATGTGCCAGACCAGCGGATCCTTGTGAAATTTTTTGCAATTATCTAGCTTTGTCCGCACCCTATCACCCCCACGATGTTACACTGCACACAATATAACCAAGAACTTTGAAAAAAAAGAAGGTTAGAGATAATAGCAAGATGAAAAATCACCCACACAATAAGGCATTTAAGCTAAGAACAACAATTTTTGGTAATCAATCCTACAAACAAATCACATGCATGAGTAGAAAAATTCCCAGAAACCATCTTAGCGGAACCATTAATAGGGATCACTTCGCACAACTAGCTAAGTAAAAAGGACATGAAAGGTAGGGAAGGATTGCCTTCAACATTGTAGAAACACATAATTCTAGGTAGAATAGTCACGGGGCCATAGTTAGAAATCTCCAAATTGATAGGATTTAAGGGTTGGCCAAGTTTAGTTAACCCAAAAATAGAAGCTATAAGGCACGAAACCAAAATAGCAGAAAAATAAAAGCCAAAAAGGAGCTTAGTCTCATAATTACAAGTCACATCAAAATCAAAAAACATGAATCTGAAAATCCAAGAGTTTAAGTAGATCCCCATAAGGAGATTACAACAAGTACGGTGTAGTTTAGAATTAATCAATCAGTACTTGCCGCAGCAAATCATGATTTCTTTGTTCAAAATGGGCTCCATCTTATAATTTGAAAAAAACCACTTGATATCCATCCCATTAGATTTCCAAAATTTGTTATTATCCTTTAGTTCAATAAATAAAAGCATCTTCAACTCCCATAAAGAAAATTCCATCAATTGTTGTCGATAATTTGTTTTTGTCATTTAGTTACACTATACATCATAGACAATGGCTGCCAGAATGGTTAATAGGCATCTTGGCTATTTTCAAAAAGATCCAGGTTCAAAGTTTAATCAAGATCATCAGGCTTCAACCCAACCTTTGATGTAAGTGGGATCTGAACCCAGGTTTAAAAAACTGGAAAAACTCATTACCAAAATTAATAAAATCAAAAACTTAAACAACATAAACAGAGGAAATATGGTAACTTTCCCCACATGGACAATGGTAGTAGAGATATTTTTTAATATTTTAGCCCTCAAAATGCGATCAACTTTAAATCAATATCACAATGTGGAACATATATCTAGATAATGGTGAGCATTCTACATTTGCTTGTGATAGGAATTGGTAAAATATATTTTACAAAAACTCTTGCCACTACTTGGTAAGTAAATTACACTTGGAATGTTACCGTGATGATCCTATTTATTACAATATGGCTATACTGGTAATGGTAGTAATCTCAGCAACAACTTTTGCCAAAATTTCCCTTTTCCCCCACTTACACTGTACGACTAATTAGATGAAATGTTATAACTGCCACATACAATGGTAGTAATGAAAATTTCCAATAAATTAGCCCTACAAATGTAATCAGATTTTAATAAATGCAAAAACAATTAAACACAAATTGGATATTTGTGGGCTTTCTAGACTTTACCTGTGAAAGAAATCAACAACAAATATTTTGCAATTGCTCTAGTCATCATCTGATAGGTAAATGAAATTTTGGGCATCAATTGAATGAGCTATATTATTACAATTTGGTTGTACTGGAACTGGAAGGGATGGTGGAGAAACTCCTCCTCGATCTGGAATAATCTTCTGCTCCTCTTCATCCTCCCTTCTTTCCTTTTTAAAATGGCTTCAACATTATTTCTTATAACACCTCCCATTATCACATTAAAATTGTTGACAAAAAATAATACTTTGTAACTCCTACCTTCGTTATAAATTCCTCCATGAATAATGTTTTTCAGTTACACAAGGTATTCCATGCATGCCTTCACTTGCCTCGAACATTCTATGGCATTTTATTATTATCTAAATCATTTGAATCTGCCATTTAAAATATTAAAAGATCTATTGAAGTGATCGTCCTCTATTGAAAATATCCACTCATCTGTCAGAGTAACATTTCCTTTGCAAGACAAACACACAAGCCTGCAAATTCAATTTGTAAAAGTGATTTAGAAAATGTATAAGGGAATTAACCCCTTGGAAAATATAGCACAAATACAATATACACAGATGAATCCAAGATCGTTCCAGAAAACTGTGCAAACATTTTTAATATGATATTTGGAATCAAATTTCTTGATCTTTCCCTAAATCTCGGCCTTATATTTTATAGTTTTAGACTATTGATCGGCTCTTTATGAACCCTATAACTTTACTCAATTTTTTGAAAAAACTTATAAATCACTACCATAACAATCTCCCTATTCTAATACAATCCAAATATCTTTCCCTATTCTTTTACTTCTTTTCTGCAATACTGAAATTTAACCACAATCTGAGGTCCAAATACAAAGTTGAAATGCAAAAGTAGATTTCTATACAGTTAATATATAGAACTTGCCAGGTTTTGTGGGAAACTGTGGGAGTGATTTCTTGTATTTTAGGAAAGAAACAGTGTGCCTCAAGCTTACATTTCTATACAGTTAATTAATATGTATAGAACCTGCCAGGTTTTGGGAATCTGTGGGAGCTGATTTCTTGAATTTAGAATTGTGTGAGGGCCAATAAAAATAGAAGTCAAATAAAACGCTTGATACATTCGTGCCTCTTCATCTTCCTCCTGTTAACAGCTAGCAAAATATGAATCATTTCTTTTTTCTTAGACCGTTACTTTTGCTAGCCTTCTATAGGGGTCATGCTGCCATTGCAGGGTTACACCTCTCGGCGTAATAATAATTTATTATTTAATTAATTCCCACTTCTTGAATTAAATAATAAATTTTTATTATTTAATTTATTTCTCAAACATTATCTAAAATAAATAAAATTGCTTATTTTATTTTTTAAATTTAATCTTGCACGTGTAAATAATAATTAAATTTATTTAATTATTAAATATTCATGTAAATTCTTTATCTATTTCTTATCTCCAAGTTAAATTTAATTTATTATTTAATTAATTCTCACTTCTTGAATTAAATAATTGTTTTTATTATTTAATTTATAAATCTCAAACATTATCCAAAATAAGTAAAATTATTTATTTTATTTATAAAATTCAATCTTGCACAAGTAAATAATAATTAAATTTATTTAATTATTAAATAATCATACAAATTGGGGTGATGGGCCTAGCTCGATTGGCTAAAACATCCTTTGCAGGAAAAAGGTCATTAAGTTTAGTCTCCCCACCATCCTTGTGGTACCCAAGGGTGTGTCACACCAACATCACTAGTCACATGAAAAAAAATTATAGTCTAAAAAAATAAAAAAAATGTTGTTGCAAATTGTTTTTCTATTTTTTATCTCCAAGTTAAATAATTTATTATTTAATTAATTCTCACTTCTTGAATTAAATAATTGGTTTTTATTATTTTATTTAATTTTCAAACATCATCTTAAAAAATAATTTATTTTATTTTATTAAATTCAATCTTGCACATGTAAATAATAATTAAATTTATTTAATTATTAAATATTCATACAAATTCCACCTCAGAAACATACTCTATTTCATTAATCAATCTAATCAATCCAATCATCAATCAAATTCACTTCACTCCCACTCACTTCAATTCAAACTGAGTAATCAATTCATTCTACTAACCATCACTCTCAATTAACACTCCAATCAATCCTCTTAACTTAATAATGTAATTAGTTATCTTCAAAATCATGCAATCAATTAAGAATCAATCAATTCCTCTCATCAATCCTCCACCCTTGATCCTTTTTAATATTTCATCTAATCTTGATCGTTGATCGGTGTCACCAAATATCTATAAATCAAACCACCCTCTTATCCATTCTTCATCTCAAATCACACAAAAAAACTATACAAGTGTATTTTGCAAGTGCTTGATGCTATTATGCTTAAATACAAATCTAAGAGAAAATGTGTTACACCATTTCTCGCAAGGTAAAATAGAGGAGAGCAATGGAGTTGTGATAAGGTGAATTGTATGTGTTCTTGAAAGATTCACATAATTTTTAATTCAATTTATCTTATTTACTCAACTGTCATGATCATTTGATTGTGTTATCCTTTTGATTATTGATTATTTGTTTCAGTATTTCATAGTTGATTTATTATGGTCATATATATACCAATATAATAAGAAAGTATTGATCCTTAGTGCTTAATAATTTTATTAACATGATAGAACATGTATGAAAATATAGATAGCATAAACAAGTTTAAACATATAATATCACAAGAACATTGATATACCTAGGGAAACCCTTCAAACAAAAAACCCACAACTAAATAAATTAATAAAAAATGTAGATTACTTCAACATAAATTCTCCTTTTGTCTACGATGTGTGCACAAATATGGGGGACCAAAAACTAGTCAAAACCATGTTTTTGTCCAAACATATAATGCAAGCATGTTATAATGTGCTTGAACTTTATAATTCACTAGTGTTATGACTTGTTAATGATCAATCCTAGGATCAATCATTTCCAAGACATAATGATCTTGCATTTTGTGATCCATAAAAATATAACAAAATATGAGCATGTTATATTATGCTCATGTTTTTTGATATTTCTTATTTTTTATTGCTCATAAAATGTAGGCACTTATGTGCTCATATTTTAACTCTCTTTGTAAACTAAAAACCCTTAGTGTTGTATCTTCCTTGGGAATCCAGCCCAAAGGGTCAGACTTGCATGTCAATGCTCAAAGGCATGTTTTCTACAAAATATAGATAAATAACTAAATGTTCAGCATACTCTCTATTAGGTTTGCATTTTTTTGTTGATCTAAAAATACCACAATAATTCCAATCTCTCTTACCTTTTTAACCATTTTATTTTTCTACATTTTGAATATGTTAAGGTTTTTATTTTTAATTTCTTTTGCTGATATCCTCTTTTTGCCAAAAATCTATGTATGTAATTTATGGTGTTATTTTTATTTGTCCATTCAAATTTGAAACAAATTACATTTTTAAATTCTACTCTATTCTACATACATTAAAAAATGACTTTCTATTAGGTTTCAAAAAAATATTGCAATCATGCTCAACTTTTTATTTTTTAGGATGTGTCCACTTTGAAAATTAGTAAAAAATTAATAGAAAAATTAGGCATAACCTACATTATGTTAACTAATTTTTTACTTTAGTGATTTGTAATATACTTTTACAAAACTAATATTTTAGGGATCACATCAAGTGTTATGCTATATTTTTTTTACAAAAATAGAAGCACTTTGTGTGCTTACCCTATTTGAATGTCTTAATCTCTACCATTTAAAAAAAATATTAGTTATGAAGCTCAATTTCGAGCACAATGAATCTTGTTCTTGTCACATCTTCAAATCTTGAGCATGACTATCTTCAATATCACATCAAAGACCATTTTTTATTGATTTGAAAAATAGCCACTTTTGACCCTCTTTTGGCCCCCACTTCCATGTGCATAGTCTCTAGCAACATTCCAATAACAACATAATTTTTAAAATAACCATACAAAATACTATGGCGTGCCTCCAATATATAGGAAAATGTAATACAAGAAACCATAAATGGTTTCCAATATTAATAGACTCAAAACATGAGTCAAGCAATCTGCATGTAAAAGATAGATCATACCATGTGAGTAGGAGTTACAAACATATTTCTAGAAGCTTTTGTGCCATAGAAAAATGGACCCTTGTAATTTTCATGGTCTTTTAGGTTGTGTTTCATGGTGTTGAAACTATGTTGCTTTGATTTTATGATGTATCATGGCTTGAACATGCTTATTTAGGTACTAAAACTTAAAGAACGACATCTTGTGAAGTGTTGTAAGATATTTCTACATTCTTCTAGACTCTATTTAATGCAATTCACCTAAAAATAACCTTTTTACACATCAACAAGTCCTATTTTGAAGTGTTGTAAAGTCTTATAACAAGATTTCACACTTTTCTAGGCACATCTTCACTATTTACACCCTTCTCATGCTTTGCCTTGTCCCTTTATGCCCTCATATGCTTATATTAAGTGTATTTTTGGATCTTATCCCGAAAAACAACATTAAACACAACATTATTTCCAACACTTGGTTTTAGGTCCTAGGTGGGACCCATTCGCCATGGGTGGAAAATGAGTCCCCCTTGGCCCCAAATTCAAAATTTTTCAAATTTCCTTTCAGGATTTTATTCAAATTCACTTCATGTCGGCCTGTGATGAGATATGAATGGATAGTAAGGCACAAGATTTGTATAAATAAGTGTTTTTCACCTCATTTTACATCTCCTACACAATCAATTCATCCATTATAAAAGGAAAGGAGAAAATGATAGAAAAGTGAGATATTTTAGTGATACAAAGAGGACAATGAAGATAATAATATGAGAATAAAGTATTAGAAAAAAATTCTAAATCTATTGGATATAATATGAATATATGATTTTATGGATATTGTCCATAATAAAAAAATTGTCATAAAGAAACATTTTAGCACATAATTTAATTAAAAATTTGTAATTTGTATAAAATAATTTAGATATTTCGAAGATTAACTATAAAGTAATTTTTTTTGTTGATTTCAAAGAATGATCAAAACATTTATTTTCATAATATAATATAGTATTATATATATATATATATAATTAAAATATTAAATAAGATAATAAAGATTATATTTCATTGATATATTATATAATATGTTTATAATAAAAAAATTAAATATTTAATATTAGTTAAATGAGATTTAGTATGAATTAATAAGTTCACTACAATTTAAATGTATAATAAGTATACTTTCAATTATATAATATAATTTACAATTTAAATATAGATCTAACAAATAATATATAAATATTTTTTTACTATGAATTAATAAACTTTGAATACTATTTAAATATATAATATAATATATATTATAATCTATTAATAAGATGTCCTTTAAAATAATCTATAAAGTATAAAATTGTGTCCTAGTAATTTTTTGGAATAAAGATAAATAGGGATGAGGGGGAGGTTTGGGACAACACTATAGAGCCTCACTGAATTTCAAGGAACGACATAGGGATAGTAGGGGTCAACACATAGGGAATCCTCTCAAAATATACGATTGCAATGTGGACAAAATAAGTAATTAGAACATAAAATAATGAGTATGATTATTCATAAGCAATAACATTATATGTGACATTACATATTCTGAAATAAAAATCAATAAATTAAAAAGTCAATGATACATTCACGATCCTTTATAGATTAAAAAAAACCTAAATGTTTGAGTTTCAAGACAAGACAATATGACATATAGTCAATGTCATATACAATGCCAATGCTATACACAATGACACAACATATAGCAAGCAAGTGGCAGAGCTCAAACGGGCTATGCTTGCTCCTTTGTTTCCATGCTATGTGACAGACTCATTCATCATCATTGCCACTCTTTGAATCATCTTGCTCATCAAATTTTATGTGTACAATTGCAACCAATTTGTAATGCCCACAATTTTATCCAAGGAAACCCAACTATTTTTTTTTCCTATGGTTATCCATTATAATCTATTTGACTTCACGCTTAAAAATGACATCGACGTTACTTGCTAATTCTTATGATACACATTAGTCTTGATAATCAAAATGAAGTTGTTTATTAACAATGTTAATGCTAGAGTCAAGTTCATATAAATTGATATTATTAAACTATCATTTAACTCCAAGGTTTGCTACGAACACGAGTTGAAATGTTCATTAAGAATGTTGTTCCCAAAATAATCAACTATATTTTTAATTATCATATTTAACGTTAATCCCTTTGAGGGTGATGGCTAAAATTATATTTGAATCCATAAGCATTAGTTCCAATACTTAGTTTATTGGAATTTACATAATATTGGAATTGGGTCTATTAAATTTTCATTATAACATTGTTATTGTACCGGTTTTATCATTCAGGACACTCTCTTATAATTCCTACCAACATTCTTTTGTGATAATGGTATGTATGTTCATGCTAATATTTATACTACCAATATCATCACTATTATTATATATATCTACAATGACATTAACCTCATATTATCACAACATTAACATTGTTACATAACACTGATAGCAACCATTGGCTTAACCATTGTTTGAACGTTGTCATAAAATAAATAAGATTTGTTCCATCTATTATTCTATTGTTACTAACACTCCTAATTGCCACTCTGCCCTTCCTTTATCACCATAACATACCTAGTCTTTGAAGCAAATGTTTATACCTTCACCCACATCAGATAAAATTTAATTTTATAGTCCACCCACCCAAATCGTTCTAGCAAATATCAGTATTATGATATTTTATTTAATACTATTTTGTTCGTAATAATATTAGTATCAAAATCATTGATATTAATATTAATATTAAATTTATTAATGTCTAGACATTTATTCCCATGTCATTACTTTTAGTAATTCTTTTAACATTACATTTAATGTCGTTTCATTACAATTGAACTCATTTTACCATTCACTAAGACAAGTCAAGCTTGAAAATATGATTGATTCCAACGAGGATATTAATTTTAATATTCTTAATATTAATGTATATATTGATATTAATGATAAATCTATTAATATAATATTAATTTCCATGGCTACAATACTGGAAGATTAATATCAAATGTAACTTGGATTTTAATTTAATATTCATAGCATCATTATGCTTTTATTTTTATTTTCCTGCTATTGGTATCAATTACTATCTTCTTTTACTCATGGTTACGACCCAGTACTTCACTTTTCCCTCTCTACAATTTTGTTGCATATATAATTGTTGTTGTGTTTTCTTTTGCTGCTGTATATGTTGATGTTATAGTTGTTGTCCCATTTTTAGTTGTTGTTGTAGGTTTTTTTGTTGTTGTAGATGTATTTTCTGCTATAGTTTAGTGTTCATTGTCATTTCCAACACTCTTAGCATTTATAGTTGCTGCTGCATTGTTTTTTTAGTTGTTACATTATAGTTGTAGGGTAGCCTGGTAATAATTGTTAATGACTGTATAATTTTCTATTCTTCATATGCTTTAATCTATTTTTTTTTCAATAAAAACTATAGATTAAGTATGTAATTTAATCTCTCTTTTTTTCCAATAAAAACTGTAGATTAAGTATGTATTAGAGCTGCTAGTGACCTCGTATTTTCTGGTATATTTTCATGATATTAACAGTATTTCATGGTATTATTCATGTCCATAGGAAGGAGATAAGCATTGCCCAAGTGTAAAGGAATTACCTAAGTAATATTAAATTATTTTTGCCATTTCGAGGTGAGTTGAGTGCCTTTCTGTCCATGATGGAATGGGAAATAATAAAATTTTAATATTTAAAAGAACCAACCCTGAGCTAAGATATTACCATCTAGGTTGGGCGATTATATTAGAAACAATAAAATTTGGTGTCCATTTTAAATATGCAAGCGCCTAACACTTGCAGTAAAATTCTAAATAAATAAAATCCTAGGCATCTCCAAAGGTAAGAACACTTAGAAGAAGGATTTGGAGCAGAATAAAGCTTCTTTCATTTAAAAAAAAACTTAGGTGTCAGCAAACTTTGGGGAAATACGATTAAAAAGGGACCATAAAAGGAAACTTTTAATACTTCCATTGATATTGTCACCCTCTGAAGCGACATTTGTTGTGATTACACCGAGAAGATTGCATGCCATGTGACAGTTGTGTGTCACACTACAAGGAAGCTATGAAGTGGTCCAAGGCAAAAAGCTCGATATTCTAGCACAACCAACGATGATTATAATATACTATGTGAGCTATCTTTGGAACCCTAAAATTTTATCTTTTTGCATCTCACGCCTTTGTGGAGGAAGGAGTAAGATAGCGACAGCCTTCAGTTACAACCTCTAGTAACCTAAAATTTGAGATACCTTAGTTCATTGATTTGATTATTTGAGTATTCCAAGTTTAGCGTGATAACAACAATTCGTTGCAGTCTGTTTTGTTCATTTTATTTATTTGTGTTTACTCATGCATAGACCTCTCTCTTTTTTTTTGTTTTGTTTTCTCTTTCCTACTTTGATATTTTTGTGAGAAGGATTAGAGGGGTAAAATTTCCATGGTAGTGAGAAAATTTTTCTATGACAAGATTTACAAATTCACTTGGTAAGGATTCAGAAGTCACGATTCCTTGACATGTTTTTCCCTCTACAGGAGTAGTTGTTTCCAAGAGGATTTGAGAGACCTCTATAATTAGAAGGGGTTTTTGTTCAAAACAAATTTGGCTAAGATGGGCTCCCAGTCATATATGGATTTCACTCATTATTTTCTTATTATTATTTACTTATTTTTATTTTGTTGTTAAAACATGGCAGTGTTGGAAACGTCTAAGTATAGGTATTTGGTTATTTAGTAAATGGAGCAGCTAGCCTTGCAGAGAGGCCATGCCCTAGCACAAGTTCATACCTCTTAAGGAAAAAGGGGAGATCACTATTTGCAAAATTAGTTCCCAGGGGTGATTTGTGAAGGATATTTTCAGGATTGTGTTACCTCTTCAGACAACCCATACTGCAAAGGTAATACTAGCAGATTTTAAAGGCTATCTGTGAAACCACAATAGCATCATTCCATAGGATAACACAAAATAGGATGTCAAATTAGAGGAACATTATATTTCCAAATTTCCTTAACATCTTATTTCCAAAATTAACACCATCATATATTACCACAGAGGAAGTAACATTCCTAGTTCATTTTCAAGGTTTAAATGTAGAGTGAAATCTAACAACAATATTATTTGCATGGTTTATTTACACAGTGGAAACTAACAACAGTATTATTTACAAAGTTTATATGCAGAGTGAAAGTTTATAGGTGTTTCTTTTGTTTCCCCAATTATTTCTACTCCACCCAAACTGTATCATTTATTACTATCACTCAAGTTTGAACAGGTTCAACAACATGTATTTTTCCTTTAGAAATTTACAATCAACATAATAAGATGTGTATCCTGTTTTACATGAAAACACAAACCCATTTAAGAAGGATCTTAGAATAGAGGAAAAATCAATCTCCTCTCTCTATAGGGCTTAGATTTCTCTAAAACTAAATAATAGACCACTGTTAAGGGCTACTTACAAAACTATTCTCTTAAAGCTAGATTCATAGGGTTCTTTTACAACAAAATAATGGATTCCCAACTAGAAACTTTCCCACTGGTTATGTCTCTATGGTCCATATTGGGAGAATTATCACCTGCATAGATTAGTTCCAGCCAACTGAAAATCCAAGGGGAGAATGCTCTCCACCCTACGATATGGATCATCAAGCCAAAAAGGCTCTTACCATCTCCCGAGCCAAGAGATCAACCAAGAACGAGTATACTTAGCACAAATCCTTGCACTCTCAAACACACCCGAACCACAATGGCTTCACCAAAACACGAAGTCAGACACACCCAAAAACCACAACAGGATTTCCCAAGAAAACACAAAGTCACAGCAAGATGGATTTACCATAATATAAAAAATAAATCATAAGATGTATACAAGTCCCCACAAGAGAAGAGAAGAACAAAATGCACAAGATGTATACAAGTTCCCACAAAAGAAGAGGAGAACAATAAGTAGGCCTACCTCAAAGCCTCAAAGCTAGTTTTTTCCCTTACCATTCCATGTAACTTCTTCCTCTCCATTTCTCTTACTTGCTTTCTCATCCTTCCAAAATACCTCCCAAAAAAGGGTCCCTTCTACTTGGTTGAAGGGCATTTTAAACAAAAGAAAACCTAAAATTTCTGGGTGCACTCAAAACCACCCCAGGTAATGAATTGAACATAAATTTAATTCCCTCAACAACTTGGGGTGAACAAAAATTTATTTCACTCAATAACTTGCGGTGCAAAAAAAAAATTCAATTCACGGGAGGAAATGAATGCACTTAGACACCTAGCTAGATAGCCCTTTCCATGGTTTAGGTTCATGGTTGATCTCTTGTCTTCCCATTGGCCAATTTTATAAATACACTTGCACACACTGAATGCACACATTAATCACATTGAAAAATAGATATCAAAAACATTAATAATAGATATTTGAATTATCAAATAAAATAATTTTGGTCACAAAGGTCACCTCAACATAATAATCACATCAATTAATATTACCGCTCATGATTATCTCCAATATGTATTTCCCAAGTAATAGTAAGGATGCATCTCTTCATAATTTAAGGATGCTTCATATGCCCACTTCATAATTTCATGCTCATGTGATGAACTTAAAACTTATCTTAGTCTAATATCAATATAAGCATTTCATAATTATACTAAATAATGATACTATCCAATTCATCAAAATAATTTAATGCAATAACAATATAAACATCTCATAATTATACTCATCAAAATAATTTAACACAATACATCTACCTACTCAATAGCTCCATGCACAAGCACATTCCCTATAAAAATGTTAGTATCTACACAATTCAAATAAATAAATTTAATTCCCAACTTAACATAATACTATTGGACTATGAGAGGTTCTAAAAATAATCTCATTACAATTTATGGACTAGTATTTCCATTTGTATCGAAGTTTAATTTAGTTCAAACATAATTACAGAATCTCTTATCAAGGAGATGTAACCATCTAGACCCAATCCACTTTAAATAAGGTTGAGCCTAACATTACCAACATTTTATACAAATTTACTTAAATTTAAATTACTTTTGTTGGCAAGACTTGGGCCTTTTACTTGTGTTGATTCAATAAATGTTAGTGAAGTATCTATTGGTTCAAACAATACTTACCTAGATGTCATATAAGAATATAACAATTATTTGAAGTGGTTAAAAAAAACATCATCATTAAGTACTCATAGAATAATTTAAGCTTGCAAAAATAGTTGGGCCTTACACAATCCTTTCTGCAACTCAATACCCTCAACTCAGTTTCAACATGCAAAGCAAGGATCCTAAAACTGAAACAAGGCTGCTATTGCACTCTATTTTCTATGCTCAATTTTTTCTACACAAAGTCTTGTTTCCCCTTTTTCCCATTTATTGGTTTGCTGGTGTAAAAAGTCTCCTCAAAATGAACATATTTCATTCTTTTATGTGTTCAATATGGTGGGGGGTCATGCATACATTTCTTAAATCATTTTTTTCTTTTTTGGGGCCCAAACCTTCACAATACCTTTTTTCTTTGGAAGATTTCTTGGTGTCCCTAGTCACTCATGGGATGCTCTTTGGGATGCATTTATTATGTCCTCTCATTTCTTGGATGATTGGAGACATTTGCACTCCATTCCTTAGTAATTTCAAATGGATGGCAGGGAGGATGAGGGGAATTGTTCTCCAAAATTAGAGATGTGGTATGAATCAACATGGATCAAAGGTAGTAACGAGGCTTAAATAGCCTGTGCTAAGTTTTTTGCTTCCATGTGATGTAATATAATATATTTTCTAAGGATCACCATCACTGCTCCTCTTTGAGTTATCAAACATCTTTTGTGGCACGTCATCCAATCTTTGTTGCAATTTGTAGAACTGTTGATTATATCCTCTGCATGGGATTCTTTTACTAATTCATTACAACCAATGCTACAATCTTTGCATTATGTGCCTCAAATATTGTATGGTATTCACCAATAAGTGACTTGCACAAAATCTAGTTTAGCTTAGCAACAACAGAGATTCATTGATAACAAACATAGAATCACCAACTTATTGTAAATACCATAACCTCTATTTACATCCCTTTTTACACAACCATCATACATAATTTTTCTCAAGTCCTGAAGATATGAGTCAAATCGCTATCAAGAGGAGCATAGTTGAAGCAAAACTTGTTAAATGAGAGTTCTCAATGAAGGCCCTAAAGAATAATTTAACAATGATCAACCAAAATTGAAGACAATAGGTATGAATATAATACACCTAGGATGATGTATGCCTATATTATACAATTACAATCCTTAATAATTTTGGTATAATGATGTGCAAATGGATTAGAGCATATGTCAAACATAGTTCTAAATAGATAAAGAATGTCTTTAAATACAACATAGCACATAAATCTACACAAATGTGGGTTGGTTCAACTCACAATAACTAGGGAAAAGTGGAGAGGAAAATAAATAGAATAAATTAAAATTATTTAAAAAATAAGAGGATGGTGAGGAGAGTTAAAGTACAATCATGGGTGCTAGCAAGGGGAGTTAAATGGATTATAAAGAGAATGGTGGGAAACATAGGTACAAGAGTATTGTGATCGAGAGTGAAGGTGGTGGTGTGTACAAGAACCTCGTGAAGACCATGACTTTCACAAAGGATATCATACAGACCAAAGCATTTATATCCTACAAATTCGGCCCACCCCTTAAATTATCTTAATACATCGGACTTCGGAGGAAGGACTTTTGTCAATAACAAGAGAGATCTACGTAAAGTTAATAGCAGAAACCAGTGTATAAATAGCCTTATAAATTATTACGTCGAAGGTGTTCCCTCACTGAGCTTTTCCAACTCGTTTTCATGGTGAACAGTACAGATTGGTGGTTTGGGGATGGACTACGATGAAACGAATCTTGGTCGTTCATCATTTTTTTGCCATTTTTCCAGCCGTTTTTGCCCCTTTTTGCTACTTTCCCTACTGCTATTGCTTTCCACTCCTCCAAAATCTTCCTCGCTGGTATTTACCTTTCACTTCTCCAATTTGGCGAGTTGCAGTCGGAGATGACATGTCTTGTCGAACACACTTGAATGCAAATCAGTAATTGATGCTTGAATGCAGATTAGACAACAATACGATCAGTCATAGATAGTCATAGAGAACAATCAAATCTAATATAGCTTTAAAATTGTGATGGATGAGAGTACGATATATGGTGACCAGTAGGGATCACATCATTAGATATTTTACACTTCAGGCAAGATGAATCGGATGGGTTGGCTGGATTTGTTTGGTGAAATCAGTATGAAATCCCTATTTCCCTCGTTTTTGCACCCCTAAGATTAAAAATAACCAGCATATTATAGAATGGAAGAATGAGAGGGAGCATTTACTTGATTTTACCATTGCAAAAAATGCTTGGAAATTCATGTAAACACTCAGAGATCTTTGAAAAATAAGGAAAATTGGAATTAGCTCACCGCTAATTAGTAAGTTCTTCAATTAAATCATATTTCATGTGTTCTTTGTTTTAATTCTTTCAAACCTTAGGTTCATATGGTTTTCTAAATACTTTCTTTTAAATTTGCAAACCCTAGACTCATGTAGTATTGTGCATTAAGGTTTGAAGCCATGTACAAATGGTGGAAGCTGCAAATGGGGGCTCAAAAGCCATATTTAGTTTTTGTCTTGTATTCCTGGTAGTTTGGGAAAGGGCCAGCAATCTGCAAGCAGGTCCCACAAGAAAGTGCTAGCAATCCACCAACAATCTGCCTCAGACACAATTTTTGTAGAATCTTGAGGTAAATAACTTGCCCTGGTTTCAGTGAGCTTTTTTTGGGAACCTATACATGGTAGGATCATTTTTTGTTATGTTTGATTTGATTCTAAAACAATTTTGTTGTTATTTGTTAAATGAAGCCATTGGTTCTATGATTTTAGCCTTCACTGGTTTAAATTGGTTTACTATTGTATGCCATTTACATACTCTAGAGAGTTGTCTTTCTCTATCAGAGGTATTTGGATTAAACCTTGATGGATTAGTAAAGCATTTCCAACTAGAATTGAGGAGGAAATAATTGACTAGACTAAGTTGGATCTATTTCTGGATTGTCATATTTTACCATTCCATCAACTAACTAATTATCCTTTTGCATGCTTTATGAGAATATGTCTTACAAATTGATTATGACATGCAAAAAATAGAAGTAAAGAGGTTTGTGCATCCTACTACTAGGATATAGTTATTAGAAATCCTATAATAGGATGCCAAACGCCATATCTAACAAACTAAAAATATTCCAACCTCCAAAGCAACAACTTTTGTGACAACTAGCAAAAATTCCTTCACCAATGTTTACTTGTCATAGACAAAATGGAACCATTCCTCATATTTTGAGATAACTAGTGACAATTATAGATCCTCTTCAACACTTTTATAGATTTTGGCATCACAACTACTTCACTCAATGATGGAAATTTTAGAGTTGGTTGTTTCATCGTGGGGTTTAGGTACAACTGTATATTCATGGAAACAGGATGCCTACATCACACATTAGTGAACTTGATCAAGGATACATCTGCATAGGAGCCTAATGGTAGTCCAAGAAGCGATGAGTGCCTACAATCTTCTCACTACTTTGATCTTCATATAAGACTTAATAGTGAACAAGAGCACCAATTTCGTAACATTCAGCAGAATGAATATCATAATCTTTTCAACTTCATCACGTATGCAACATACCATCATTTTAATAAATTCCCTTTACTTATATTAAATCAAAGTAATGACTTGGGACCTGTACCAAATAATGGATTCAATTTTCTTTCCATGTCCTTTCTACTTTAGACCACTAGGATAATTTATCTGTTTTCTGTTTTCACCTGAGATAAATTGGTATGATGTATCCAGTTCCAAGGGTTTGAAAATTATGAATCTAGGAGATGGGAAAGTTAGTGTTAGTGGTGGAGTTGCTTCTATTCTTGAGAATTTTGATGATGAACCTGTGGATCCACATCTTGAACAAATAAAAAATGCAATTGATGCTAGTGGTGATGAAGAGAGTGATGAAGAGGTATGGCACACTTGGCTCTGTTGTAATGATTCCTTTTACTATATTGCGGGGATAATATAAGAAGAATATTGGAATTTCTAATTTAATGGAGTACTATATCTTTTGTCTTTTTGATACAGATTTTCTTATTTGGAATTTCAATGTTGACATTGTAACATTATTATATTGACTCTGCAACAAGGCAGCAGTGAGAAGTCAATTATTTGCACATTGTTCCTTCTCTTTTAATGCTATATGCTGAAGGCATACTTGAGAAAAATGCTTAAATGACTATTGACATGTATTTCAATGACTTTGTTGCATTGTGAAACCAATTGGGCTGCTCTAAGTGACTACAAAGTTGTTGTATAGCCCATAGTTATCCCCAATATTAATCTCATCACTTTTCTTGGTGCTTGTGCTCTAAAAAAATTGATTATTGTTGGGTCTACCGTCTATCTTAAGTATTCATATTTTCTAATTTCCATCTTTTGTTATGTGCTAAATTTCTTATCATGGGGCATGAATGGATCAGATCTACATTTCTTATAAAAAAAATTTCTACTGTAATACACAAAGTTCACGCTACACTATTTGATGAGTATTATGCCCTGAAATAAATGTATTGTATAATTGCAAGGCATATGCATTAAGCGTATTTTTTCTTATACAAATGCAAACATATTCATTTCCATGCTTGAATTGTGAAAATACTATTTCCTGTAACTTCAGCTGTTCTAAAAAATGGTTTCCCTTTTATTAACAGATAATATGCATTCAATTCATCTACAAAAAGTTCAATACATTCAGTTATATGTTTCAAGTTTTTGACTACTATACCACAATGATTGATCTTAATCCATCTACAAATCTTCATCGTACCCATTGCATGCCAAATAAAGAAGAAGAAATACACCATTTTGTTGTAGGATATTATGAATTATTTAAAAGAATTTCCTGAATAGAAGTAATCTCATAGAATTTCATGATTGAAGGATATGCATAGAATAGATCTATTATATAGTTTTAGAAACTTCTAAGCAAATTCACTTGACAACTATAAGCCAAATTCTATAATAATCTTCACCTATAAGTGTACATGCAAGAAGCATAGGAAGGTGTGAATTATTGAAAATAAAATATCTAAGAAGCGTGGTTTCTTGGAGCATCATGAGCATATGAGCTTTGGAATACTGCGTGAACATCCATCAAAGAGTGATTGAAATCTCAGTTGCAATTGCCATGATCCCAGGATATGTACAAAATTGATTTGTTGAAAAGGCTTTAGGAACTCTACCCTCGAAAATCCATTGAGGGATTGGATGCTTCCATTGAACATGCCAAGCGATTGGATGAGGCTCATAAGTTTATAAAATACAAGCTTCATTAATTGAATTCTACCATAGGGTGAGTGCTTCATTGGTTGGTTATAGAGTTCATTATAAATGAAGCATAGAACCTCTAACAAAGGAGGCATGTAAATTGCTTGTCAATATGCCTCAGAGAAATATGGTCTGTTGAAAATACATGATATGTATAAAATGAATTTTCTTTAAATCCAAATTCTACAACCTTTTCCAGGTGCAAGTAATTAATGCAAGGTAATGCAAATTTAGTTGGAAGATATAAAATAAATTCAATACCCCTGTTTTATTAGCATCTCATGCATTTTCCAAAGTACGGGTATTGGAAGAGGGTTTGGACATCCATCTTGTTGCCCTCCTCTAATGGTTCAAAAACTAAGCCCTTAAAGCTATAACTTAGAGATTAGATATTTGCACTAAGTAGTTATCTTTCTCATCATGAAGGTTCATTTCATTATCAACCTAGGGACGTGAACTTGAAATGGGTCAGCATTGTCTGTGCACTATGACTCAATTGTAGCCATCCTTATCCTATAACTAGAAAGGAAACAGTACTGAAAGTAAAATGCTTGAAAGGAATTAGCATAAGTATTGAGCATGAATCAACAACTAAATTGAACTGAAATGAATGACAAAAATAGAAATGTCAGCAAACAAACAGGAAGTTACTATGTCTGCCTTTGCTACAAGAATAGACATAGAATGAAGTTCCAATGGCTACAAGAACAGAGAACTGCTAAGACTATAACTAATTTCTGAACAAAAAAGTAACTACTAAACTGAATGGATGGAATTCTCACCAAGTGGGCCCACTTGAATTATTCTTCCTTAAACTAACTTAGATGTAGCAAATCATAATATCATTTCATTCATTGAAAACATGGTTACATCATAACAACAACATGATTGTATTTCTTGAAACTGAAAAATGAAAATACAATATCAGAACATCCAACCTTGTGAAGAGGGACATCTAATAATTATTTATAAAAGGAAAGATTCTAACTAACCCTAACTAATTGGGCAGTTGACTCCAACAAACTAGAAGGACGTCATTTATTGAAAGCATGAAAAAGAGAAAGGAAGTTATGTATGCACCAGATTTAGTCAAACATGTCTTGCCTCAATGAGGATCCAGCATATAAACACCTCCTAAATCTACTCAACTAATAGACATGGTCATTTAAAGGTAATTTATAACTTCCACACGAGCTGGAAGTTTTCCCTCCATTGACCTCTTTAATGTCCATGTATTTGACTCCTTTAGCAACCCACCAGCTGGCATGGACTTCTTCCAACTTACAAGCTTCATTTATAACTGCATCTTAATGTGAACCTGCATTATGACATTAGCGTACACAAGACAATTGTAGATCCATAATCACCTCAGGGTGAAGCCACAATAGTGGTTTACAATTGAAGTGAGGAAGGAAAACTCACATAAAACAAATACATGGCAAAAAAATTGATTTTAGGGGTTCGTACGAACCTATTGGTTCGACCGAACCCATTAGGGGTTTGCTAGAACCTACGTTAGGGCGAACCCTCCTAATACTTTCCCGCCAAAAAACCCATCAAAACCCCTCATAGAAGGGGGGTTCGAATGAACCAGGGTTCGAATGAACCCTAGTTTGAGCGAACCCCTAGAGGTTCGCTCGAACCCCTAGGGGTTCGTTCGAACCCTCTTTATTCCTCATCCCCTCTTCGAGACACAAACAAACTTGAATTTTGGCACTTCGAAGCTCGGGTTGAGGATGAAAATGGAAGAATCTTCACAAACCCAACTTGAATCAGGTAGTCCTTAGAACGAGCTATCCAACGAATATAATTTTAATATGTTTTGGTTTTATTATGTATTTATTTTTTTAGTTTTATTAAACATAGGTTTCTCATCGAAAATGAAGGTCTTTGTTCTGCACATGTGGAAAAATAGCAGATTATCAAAAAAATAAATTTAAAAATATGAGTGCACCAGATATTGAAGTCCTTGATCTAACAAAAAAAATAAAATAGAATTTCAATATATACAAAAAAAGTTATGTGTTATACGGTCGCGCTATGTCTAAATTGTAATTGGTTTGACTTCAAAACTTGATTAAAGAAAAAATATTCAATAAAAAACTATCTAACCAAGTGGAAGCACTAGATATCAGAGTTACAAATCTAAATTCGAAAGAATTATAATTTTATCCTTCATGTAAAAAAGTTATGCATTATACGGTGTGCGTCACTTTTTAAAAATGTTGTTTTTTGAAAAAAACCGGTTTTCGTGGGAGATGGAAAAAGAAGTGCAATCTAATTCCAAAAACTTTGAAAAAATATTTTTAGAATCTACATATAAAATGTGACGAGACTCTAGTTTTCATCATCTTCAAATTCTTCATGGTTTAGCCGCTATAGGTGCCCGAATGTGAAGATTTAGTTTAAAAACAACACATATGGACTAATAGTTGAACACAATAAATGGACCAATAGTTGAACACTATAACTTTTGAAAATCCTTCACATTTAATGGGAAAATACATGTTATTTATTGTGCTCACCTTTTATATTTGTAATAGGACAAACTATTAATATAAAATTATCCAATGCTTGTACTGATGGAACTTCAAATTTTGTTCCTAATGTTTCACTCATGCCCTACCTTATGTCACTGGGCTTTCATGGTGTTGGAAAATTTCTTAGGGCTGGGGTTTTAGCTTTGTCTTCATCTTAAACCCTTGTGTTTACGTAATGCCTTGGTCGGGATCTATTTCACGTACCTTTTTTGAAGGGTTTTAAAAACATCTTATGCCCATCGTTCCGTCTAGGCCCGGTCCCTTTGGTCTTAATATTTTATTTCCTCAGCGGGTTTTATTTTCCTAAGTCTGGTTGGCCATGCTGAATGTTTTAAAAAACTTATGTGATTGTTTTCCATCACGCCTAATGTCCCCTTGCCCTTTAATGAATGTTTATTTTTCAAAAGAAGGATGAAATTGCTGCCGTCGATCAAAATTCCTTCAAGATCAGCGGTTCCGCCATCCACGTGATCAGGAATTGTAGGATGGCGATATCATGGAAGGCGGGCGACCGTGTCCCATCTGTGGATCAAATTTTGCCGACTGTTCATCAACTATCCTTTGATCTGAGTCGTTCCCGCCATCCGCGATGGTTGCTTTGGTTGATTCTTGAAATCCGCAGGCGGCTTCTGCGTCGACTGTACAGGTGGGGCCGAAATTTTCCATCTACGCCTAATGTCCCCTTGCCCTTTAATGAATGTTTTATTTTTCAGAAGGATGAAATTTGCGTTGCCGTCGATCAAAATGCCTTCAAGATCAACGGTTGCCCGCCATCCCGTGATTGGGAATTGTAGGATGGCGATATCGCAGGCCGGCGACACGTGTCCCATATGTGGATCAAATTTGCAAGACTGTTCATCAACTGTCCTTTGATCTGAGTCATTCCCCACCATCCCGCGATGGTGCTTTGGTTGATTGCGAAATCACGGGCGGCTGCCACGTGGACTGTACAAGGTGGGGCCTGAGGAAAATTTCCATCTGCTTAGTAATGTACCCTTTTCCTTTAATGAATGTTTTATTTAATAATATATATAAAATACGCCGAGAGATATCCTTCTGAAGGTGCCTATTCAATTTTTATAATAAAAATTTGATTAAAAATTAGGCGCCTCGAGAAGGATATCATAATAAATAATTTGAATTAATATATTTATAATTAATAGCAATATCATAATAAGTTAACCTTACTATTAATAATTATAATAATAAAATCAAAATCATAATATGTTAACCTTACTATTAATAATTAAAATAATAATAATCAAAATCATAAGTTAACCAATGTTAATAATTATAATAATAATGATTTGATTAATTTCTAATCAAGGTTAACTTATTGATGGAGTTACGCAATTCACAATAAATTAATGATTAACTATAAATGAATTATAGACGAGTTGTGCAAATTATGTTTTAACTATAACTTATAAAGTACAATCCTAACTATAATTATTATCGCATAATAATAGACATCTATTATTTTAAGTTAACTATAACTCTAAAACTTATTATAATGATAAGGCTAGGATTACATTTTTTCAAGGTTAGGGTTCAATTAGTTTTACAAATCAATTATGGTTATGATTAGGGCTGATTTAGGGTTAGGGTTAGATTTCTGTGAGGGTTCTAGGATCAATTAAGGTTAAGGTTCATATAGGGTTGCAATTACTATTACAATTCAATAAGGGTTAGGGTTAGTGTTGGGGTTAGCCTTCAATAATGCTTACATTTTGGTTAAGTTTAGGGTTCATTTAGGGTTAGGAATAATGTTCACTTGGGATTAGGGTTAGGTTTTAATTAAGGTTCAATTAATGTTAGGTTTTGATTAGGGTTACATATAATAAAATTGATTAAAGATAGGGTTATTTATGGAATTTATTTTTAATGTTATATAAGTTATATAATAGGAACTTAATTAGGATTATGATTCTAATAGCATTAAATTAGGGTTGGAGTTAGGAGTAAAAAGATTAGGGAATTTAATTACAGTTAGGAGTTCAATTAAGATTAGCTAAGTTAAATTAATATTACTAATGGGTTAGGGTTCAAATAAGGTTAGGGTTAAATTAGGGCTAGGGCACAACTACAATTACGGTTAGGGTTAAATTTTATCATAAGTTTTTAAATTAATATATTAAAACTACCATACTATATTTAACAAATTAGTGTTAGGGTTAGGTTTAGGGTTGAAATAGAATTATGATTCAAGGTTATCATTAAGGTTTGATTACACTTATGATTGAAATTAGTGTTTAATGAGGGTTAGGGTTAGGTTTATAATTCATTTAGGGTTTATAATTAGGGTTAGGGTTGGGGTTAGTAGTAGTGTTCAGGTTATCATCACAAATACATTTATCATCACAAATAGGTTAGGGTTAGGGTTAGGGTTAAGGTTAGGGGTAGTAGTGGGTTATCATCACAAACACATCATCACAGGAATTAGGGTTAGGGTTAAGGTTAGGGATAGGTTAGAGTTAAAATTGGGAATGGGGTTGGGGTTATCATCACAAATAGATTTATCATCATGAATAGGAGTTAGGGTTATCATCACGAATAGGGATTTTGGTTAGGATAGGGATTTTGGTTAGGGTTAGTGTTAGGTTATGGTTATGGTTAGGGTTAGGGTTAGAGTTAAAATTGGGATTAGGGTTGGGGTTATTATTATGAATAGGTTTATCATCACGAATAGGATCAGGGTTAGGGTTATGGTTATAATTATGGTTAGAATTAGGGTTATCATCATAATGAAGTTCTTCATCACGAATAAGATTAGGGTTAGGGCTATCATCACCAATAGGCTTATAATCATTAATAGGATTAGGGTTAGGGTTATCATCATGAATAGGGATTAGGGTTAGTTTTAGGGTTAGGATTAGGGTTAGGGTTAGGGTTATGGTTATGGTTAGAGTTAGGGTTATCATCATGAATAGGATTGGGGTTAGGGTTAGTGTTGGGGTTAGGATTAGGGTTAGAATTAGGGTTAGGTTTATTGTCACAAAAAGGATTAGGGTTAGGGTTAGGATTAAGGCTAGGGTTAGGGTTATAATCTTGAATAGATTTACCATCACAAATAAGGATTAGGGTTAAGGTTAGTGTAAGGGTTATGGTTAGAGTTATGGTTATAGTTAGGGTTATCATCATGATTAGGTTCTTCATCATGAATAGGATTATCATCACAAATAAGATTAGGGTTAGGGTTATCATCACAAATAGGGATTAGGGTTAGGGTTAGTTTTAGGGTTAGGGTTAGGGTTATGGTTATGGTTATGGTTAGAGTTAGGGTTATCATCATGAATAGGATTAGGGTTAGGGTTAGTGTTAGGGTTAGGATTAGGGTTAGGTTTATCATCATGAAAAGGATTAGGGTTAGGGTTATAATCTTGAATAGGTTTATCATCACAAATAGGGATTAGGGTTAGGGTTAGGGTTAAGGTTAGGATTAGGTTAGGGTTAGGGTTAGGGTTAGGGTTAGGGTTAGGGTTATGATTATGGTTAGGGATATGTTTATAAATGATAAATATAGTAATTTTGTTAGAAAATAATTAAAATTGGGATTAGGGTTGGGGTTATCATCACAAATAGGTTTATCATGACAAATAGGGTTAGGGTTAGGGTTAGTGTAAGGGTTATGGTTAGGGTTATGGTTATAGTTAGGGTTATCATCATGATTAGGTTCTTCATCATGAATAGGATTATCATCACAAATAAGATTAGGGTTAGGGTTATCATCACGAATAGGGATTAGGGTTAGGGTTAGTTTTAGGGTTAGGGTAAGGGTTATGGTTATGGTTATGGTTAGAGTTAGGGTTATCATCATGAATAGGATTAGGGTTAGGGTTAGTGTTAGGGTTATAATCTTGATTAGGTTTATCATCACAAATAGGGATTAGGGTTAGGGTTAGGGTTAAGGTTAGGATTATGGTTAGGGTTAGGGTTAGGGTTATGATTATGGTTAGGGATATGTTTATAAATGATAAATATAGTAATTTGGTTAGTGTTAGAGTTAAAATTGGGATTAGGATTGGGGTTATCATCACGAATAAGGTCAAGGTTAGGGTTAGTGTTAGGATTAGGATTAGGGTTAGGGTTATCATTACAAATAGGGATTAGGGTTACGGTTAGTTTTAGGGTTAGGGTTAATGTTAGGGTGAGGGTTATGGTTAGGGTTAGTGTTAGGGTTAGGATTAGGACCTAACCATAACCATAACCCTAATCAAAATCCTAACCCT